>JAYMGJ010000241.1:0-60752 GCA_037178675.1 Scleroderma bovista
GAACACACCTTGGACCATTCGGTCTTTTTTATTGACGGGTCCAGCCATTCATACCACCGGGCTTTGCATTGTTTTGGGGTCTTGCGGACGAGCAACGAGGATATTCGCGCCCTGAGGAGTTATAAGAATTCCTGCATACGACTGTCGTTGCGTCAAACTCACCACTGGTTCTTGCCGTACTTGGCTATAGCAGCCTTGAGCACCTCGTCTTCGGTGTTCTACGCGTCTCCATGTTAGCAAAGCAGTCATTCAGGTCCGGTGACTAACCTTCCAGACACCTGGGTGTGAATTAGCACCCAGAAATATGTGGAGCAGATGGTGACGCACCTCCTTTAATGATGATACGGACCATGGGGTTCGTGTACAAGGAAGAGTTGGACCGGTTATGTCAGCCAAGTCCCCGGTCCTTACGTCAGCTTGTTCGCGTGCTTTGCGTGGTTTCCCTCAGCGGCCTTGTAGTCTAGAGGTACGATACTTGCTTTGGGTCCACACAACTGCAAGTGGCCTGGGTTCGATTCCCAGCAAGGCCCGCTTTGTTTTTGTCTCGGCACAGCCCCACGGCGATTGCCGCGTGCGTTATAATCGCATCCTCCTCCTTTCTTTCGCCTTCGTCCCGCTTTTTTTTTTTTTTTGGGTCCCACTCCGGTACGTCCTTTTGTCCAACTCGCAGGCCTTTTGTTAAGCACACTCCCAGATGCCTGAATCAATCTTCGGTCGTCCATCACATCTCCTCCCACCCGTCCAAGCGACGTCATCCCCTCCTCCAAATATCCACGATTTGCATTTCCAGACAATTGGCAAGCAGCCTGCACTACTGAGCCGCATTTCACAGGCGGATCCAACAGTCACCTATTATCCATCCCCCTCACCACCCCCCACCTCATCGTCTTCGATAGCAACGAACAATCTCCCTGCTCAGTCCTCCCGGCCTTCTCTTTTCCAGAAACTAGGAGGTGCTTCCACCACCACCACCGCTCATGCGTCATATCCAGCGACCTCTACCGTATCGTATACTCCCTCTATAACTTCGTCTAACCCAGATATCCCCGCTGCAGCCAGCACGCCATCCGGTATGATGACTGGCAGTCCTAAACACATCCCACCCCCAAGACCCCGCATCAATCTCGCAAAGAACACTGTAGAATTCCGCGATGCCCCCTCAGGTGCAACCCTTATTCCACCTACCGGAATTCTCCCCCAAGAATCCAGTCGTTCGGGGCCTTCCACATCTAACCATCCGCAAGGCAAATCGTTAGAAACTAACATTCCATCCTTCCCCCCCTCAGCACCATCAAGGGATGATGTACAGACCGAAGTTGTCGCTCCACACCCAGCGACTACACCAGGACCAGCACAGCAACCCTTTACCGAGCAACCAGCTGTAGATGACGGTCTTGCAATGCCATTTGGTTCTTGTGCCCCCGATTCCCATACACCATCTCGACTTCCTACACCCCCCTCAGTGCCAACGCCTCCTTGCAATCACCTGCTAATCTCGCCCACTCACTCTGTCGAGGGATCCACTGTCTCAGACTCTCACGTGGGGGAATCCTCACAACAGCCTTCTACGCTTGTAGATGCTATTTCTATGTGTGAAGTACATCTGCTTGCGGCTAGGAATGACCTTTCCATGGCAATGCGTCCAGAGGATGCAGCATGCATTCCATTGCCACCTCCCAGTCCATCCACAATGGAAACGCGCGACCTTTCTCGTGGTAACGAAAGTCCACCACGAGAAGAACCGCGTCCTCTTCAATTATCCGATCCGTTTCTGCTGCGCGATCAGCCTTCCTCGACCAACCTTGACCATCCTATGGATGCAGATCAGAATGCCCTCGCAATTACACCCCAACATTCTATCCTCCTCTCGCAGTTCCAGGCACAAGCCAATCACTTCTTTGAAATTGTCCAAGGACTTACCTCCGCAATTGATGCTGTGCACCGTTCCCATACCGAAGTCGAGAATACTCTTACCCAGCAACAGAGATGTCTCACCGAGCAGCGTTCTGCGTTGCGTGCTGTCGAGGCTGACTACCAAGCACAGCTGCAGCACCTTAACCACAGCCGTGAGGCTTTGCACCAACGAGAGACCGCTCTTGCTGCATCAGAAAGAGAATACCGATCCAGAGAAGAGGCCCGCAATGTTCAGTGGCAGGCTCGAGAAGAAAAAAGATGTGATGCTCTCAAATCACATCTGGTACAGGTCGACATGTGCTTGAAGGAGTTGGAGGAGCTGAAGAAAGCACGGGAAGCAGAGCAGCAGCGTTATGTACAACCAGGTCTTTTACCACCCGTTCCTACGCACCCAAACCTTCCGACTGAGGTGCAAGAGGGCATGAATGAGGAAGAGATCAAGACTATCGAAGAACGAAAGGCGCTTATCGCCTTCGTCCACCGTCTTCGTCGGGTGTACGCACAGAAAGTGGGTTTCTTGGAGCGGTCGACAAACGCATTGGCTCGACTGCAGGAAGAACGTGAGAAGAGGGTTGCCGAGGAAGCACGACAAAAGCTCCTGGCTGAAGAAGAGGAGAGGGCTCGTCAGGCGGCAGCTGAGGAACAGCGCAAACGTGCTGCCGCTCAAGCAGAGCAAGAGAAGTCATTAGTTGAAGCAGCCGAGCGACACCGTATGCCAGCTGCTGATGGCAACGATTCCACGATCCCTCAGCATTCCATCGAGAAACCGGCTCATATCGAAACTCAGGCTACTATCAGCAACACGGATGCAGAACAACACCGTCGCCAAGAGGAATTTGCTAGAAAGCGTGCTGAAGTCATGGCGCAGAAGCAGCAAGCCAATGCCGAGAATGCTGCTAGGATTCGTGCAGCTCGTGAAGGTTTGACTACCGCCCCATCAGAGGGTAATAATGCAGCAGCAGCAGCAGCAGCGGACGAATCACGGGACGCTTCCGCGATGTCACCTCCCTCAATCGTGCAACGTCCTGCGGAAACCCAGAGGCACTCACCTTCGTCTCCCAAGTCAAGGAAGAAAACCGTAGTTGCTTCCGGGGGGGTTATGCTCTCTACTCCCCAAGGTGGAAGCAGCTTTGGTCCAACAGCGGCCAGGCTGCCTACTACTCCCGGTCATGGGAAGGGCTCCATTATTACTGCCAAAACACCCTCTTTCGTATCTGCGTCCACGGAAGCAGGACGACAAGTCGCCACCGACACACCTCTGTTCCCTATCCAATTAGCTTCGGAGTTGAACAATGCGTCCTCTGCCAATGCAGATGTATACCGTGCTATGACACCGCCAAGGCAAACCTTCGCACTCAATCCCAAGTCACAGACTCTACTGGAAGCCGGTGGCCAGTTGGACCTTGGACCAACGCCTAGGGTCTCGCCAGCGCAGCATACCGTCAATTTACGTCATCTCAAGAAATCACGCAGCTATGTTGAGGTCAGGGGCGGCGATCGGAGTGTCATCAATGGAAGCGTCAAGGTAGAAGATAGTACCATTCCTTCTTTGAAGAAAGAAGAGGACCAGGACCTCCCCACGCTACTCGTCCAAAACGAGTCGCGGCCACACTCGGGTCAACAAGAGATGAACATGTCTCAGATTCCCCCACCTCGTCTAGCAGTCATTCCTCCGCCACGTCCGAAGTTATCCAACAGGGTGGCTCCAATGCGAGTCTCTTCGGCCTTTGATGCGCAAAATTCCAGCGGCGGGGTTATGGAGGCACAGAACAATGTAGCCTTAGCACCGCCATCCCACCCATCGCGGGCCAGCCCAAACCCCTGGGTGATGGATGCATCTGCAGAACGTCAAGAATGGGCACCACAGCCAACTCCCTCTCCCTCACCCCCAGAAGTTGTCCACTTTAGCTCTCAAGAATCCTCTTCACAGGGACATGCTAACGGTGGAGGTGCCGGACCAGCGGAACACGTTGAAGCAGAGAACCGGTCGTTGATCACTGAACATAACCTTCCGAGACCTTCTCCTGAGTCACTGACGACCTCATTGTACGAGACAGACCGTCTGCGGGAACGATCGAAGTACGCACACGCTCGAATTGACCACTACTCGCCTCCCAAATTACCATCACCGCCATTCTACGCACGGCGCTCGAGCGGTGACGATCGCTGGAAAGCTCGAATGAACTCTATTGCCATTCCTACGCGCCCTATTGTTGGCAGGAAGAGGCGATCTGAATCTGTTGACGACGACTATTCATATCGTTCTCGTCGCGCTAGGACGGATGAGCGTGTGCCTTACACCTACAAGGTAGACCCTCGGGGAGGGCCGTTGAGGGCTCGAAGCCCCTCGCCGTCCGAATACCACAGATACCAGCCACGCTCGCCGTCGACAGACTATCATGGTTCTGGCACCAATCCTTGGGTTCAGCCGGAACCATATGTACCACTGCGCGATCCGCTTCCACGCATAGTAGACGATACTGATCCAACCGATCGCTACCACAGACGCCCCGCGCCTGCCTTTTCCCCCGCGCCTCATTTTCCAACTCGTGAACAAGAAATTCGGCAAGACACAGAAGACCAGGTTGAAGGCCAGCAAGATCCTTCTTTGTTGGCACGGATGAGTGATAGGCAACGTTTTCCGGTATGAAAAAAATCTTGACAAAATTTGGTTGAAACTCTTGACCGTGATTTGACTTGGTAGCTTCCGGCTCACTCTCGGGTAAGAGGCAAGACTGATTGGGGAAAGAGTAGAGACACAGGGGTATTGGGGGGAGATGATACTGGACGTGGGAGGGGGGAACGCGGACGGAGCAATGTCTCCAGACCTCCACGGAATGGGGCTCGTCTGATCGAGAGGCTGACTGAGGAACCCATAACTTTGGAAGAACGCTTAACGTGAACACTGTACTACATGGTCATGTTTTTGGACTAGTTCTTCGTAATCGCATGGTTAAATGTGGGTTTACCTAATCCACGGTGTGATGACACCTCCGACTTCCGCTTTGCACCAAAACCATGAGCTGGACAGGGTAAACCCACTTTCATCGTTCAGTGCACACTAAGATGATACCACCTCTTTCACTAGCTTTAAGAAATCCCTCAACAGAGCTGGGACTACGGTACGTCGCACACAGCACGCATCGGTCAGGGGAGCTGATCCCCTGGCAGGTCCTGCAAAAGACTGGCCAGATTGAACGCACCGTGGATCGCGAGTTTGCAGACGAGGAGTCAAAGTACAGAGCGTGAGTCGAGTGGACCAGAGCCCTTGGTATCCGATTTGACGGTTTCTCAGTTTCGAGAAGGAATGTCAGTCCCTCCAAAAGGACAGCAAGAGCTACGCCGACGCTATGAGAGGTGCGCCGAAGTGCTCTTCCGGGACACTAAACGGGGATGAACATTTAAGTTAGCGATGACGTCTGCCCAAGCGCGTTTGGCTGAAACTATTGAATCGTTCTATGGTGCTGCCGATCGCACCTCCGATGGCGCCATGGCGGGGCATGCTTTCAAGAGCGCTGTGCAGGAGCTGGACACGAGCGTCCAGAGGGAATTGGTATGAGGCTACCAATGCCCCGTTGGATAGATTCATATTAATTATTTCTCCAAGGATGCACCTTACCGCACCACCATCATGGAGCCGCTCGGGAAGATGAATGCATATTTTCCTATCATCAATGAACATGTATCAAAGCGGAACAAGAAGGTATCGTTTTCATGGTCATGCATCCCCCATCAGGTGTGGTTTACAGGCTGGTCATACACAGCTGCTCGATTACGACGCGGCGAGAAGCAAGCTGCGTAAGGCGGTAGAGAAGCCCAGCGACGACCCAAACAAGGTACCTAGGGTATGTATACTTAGACAAATTTGTCCACTCGTCTGACGCCCCTCAGGCACAACAAGAGCACGATGATGCCAAGGAAATATTTGAGTTGCTCAATGACCAGCTCATAGCAGAGCTTCCTCAGCTACTGGATCTCCGAGTGCCATACTTCGATCCGAGCTTCGAAGCCATGATACGCATGCAATGTAAGTTTGCGGAAGAGGGCTACGAAAAACTTAGCGCCGTACAGAGGTGTGTGGCATTCGGTTACCTTAGCTTCCCTTTACCAACAAAAACGATTTTCCAGATATTTCGCGGACAGCGTGCGAGACGACTATGCTGCGGGCCAGCTGGATGCTCAGGTTAGTGGTCTTTGGTGGATTTGAATTTCTTTTGACGGACTCTGCAAGGTGGAGGGTGTTCTGCAAGAGATGAAGGAGCTATCAATCTGTGGCGCCAACTAGGTGTGAATTGCTCGGACTATACAATGTATAATACCACCACTGTATCGTAGGATTCCTCGGGTCTAACATCAGTGCCCACATTTAACAATGAAAAGCATCAATAGTAATGTAGACCGACAGTGGTATAAGGGATATCAGTGGTGGAAGGTGCAACCAAGGAAGTAGGAATGGGTTAAGCCAATTGTGTACATCGAGAAAGTGAGGAAGGCAGAGGTTGTGTGGTTAGTTAACAGGAAAGTGATGTATGATCCAATTAATATATAGACGGCGTTATGATACAGTGTCGACCACGGCCTGGAGGGACGAATGAATAAATGGATGCAAAAAATGGACTCATGACGCAGGCCAATCGTCATACCGCGTCAGACTCCGAAGCTAGTCACAGCGAGACAACCCAACCAAATCATTTCAGCGGCAGCTTTACCGATGGTCGTGAACGAAAAACTTTGGGTCGGTTCCTCATCGCCATCACGGTAAGACACTGGACCCGATGTCTCCACATCACAGAGTCCCAACTGCGCAAGACCATGTGGATCAAACAAGAACCCGTGATTTCGTCCGTAACATTGGCACACAACCGAGCTCCTCGTTCTCTGATCTTGGCGTACGGCCGGAAAGTCAAGGTCATTCATCGCCTCCCAAGCTGGGCCATTGATAGCAAGGCCCGTGCTTGGGGCGCGCACACCAGAGTGTCGGAGTTCATCATAGTGCACGACACGTGCGTTGACGTGGAAGGAGGGAAGGGTGAGGGGCTTGGGGTCGGCGTCAACGCCACTGTCGTCATTCGTGTGAGGCAACGCCTTAGACTTTTTCGTCTCCACTTGTTGTTCGGGTTTCGTTCCCTGTCTATCGGCCCATGGGGCGTACCACACAAGGAGGTAGTATCGATTTTCGGGGACCGTCTGCGTCAGCGCCATGGTCGTCGTTGATGTTTCGCTCCAATCTGATTCGGGACCCTGTCTATCGATCTCGCCCACCCAGAGAGGAAGTAGCATGTAGAGACAATCATCAGGAATATCAGCGAGAACCTCGGGGGTGGCTTTCCGCTTGGAAGATGCCTTCGAGCCTGACTTTGATGACTGGGTGTGGAGAAGACCGACATCCTTGAAGGATTTGTCAAGGTCACTGATGAGCCGGTCGTTCTCTGCTTGGGCTTCACGATCTGCGGTGACAATCCACGGGGGTCGATAAACGCTAACGGAAGACGACACCGCAGCTTTCGAAGGTCGGAGCACGCGCCAGAAGCGTGTGCCCAAAGAAGCACTGGAGTCTGTATTCGACCGGTTTATCGATCGGTAGTGTTCGATAGTGCGTGCATCGAGCGCTCCGAGAGCCTCCGCGTGAGGTGTACGGGTGGGAACCCGTTCCTCGTCCGAGTCTATAGAACCGGATTGCTCGCGGTTGGGACTAGCGGGCTGGATAGGGTCTCCACTACTCTCGGGAACAATAAAATCAGTGAGAGGCACAGGAGCCAGTAACGACACTGGTTGGTTCGTCGTATGCCTTAGTCTTGGGATTAGCTGGCCGTGCGATGAAGAAGCGGCTGGCATCGACGTCGTCTGCCTGCTTGAGGCCGAATCGTGGCTACTCAAGGGATTATACTGCTTGGGATTTGAATTGCCGCTTCTGAGGCCCTTTTCCTTCTTCTTCCCTTTGTCCTTGCTGGACGCTGCCTTGGCCGTTTCCTCTGGAACGCGATGCTTCTGTTTGTCATTTGGATCTCGCGCACCGTCGAGTAGTCCGTGTGTTACGAGCTGCCGTGTGGTTTTTGTGCTCGTGTATTGCTCATGCACCTTCCAGGTCGCAAGCATGACACCAGTGCTCGTGGTGATGTGTGTGCCAGTACGCTGCCCGTTATTGAGAGTGAAGGAGCGAAAAATAGAGAACGCTATGACACGAGAATGCTTGTGGACAAGCGTGCTAGGACCCACACAAGTGTTCTTGGAATGGGGATCCTGTGTGTGACGCACGTTCAGCCGGTGTTGATCGGGCTTGCCGTCGTCTGGAAAAGAATCAGGAATGGTAATTGATTCAAGGCGACACGAACACTGACGCTTGAGCACCCCACGGTCGACCTTGAAGTCACCGATGTTTGGACAGTTCCAATACTCCAGTTGGCCGATGCACATTGTTTTTGAAAGGACTTTGAGGTCAGTGTTCAGGATGGGCTGGGAGGACAGTGAGACGTTTGAGGGTACCCTGGTGTGCTGGCCCTTCTTTCTTTTCGGTGGGAATTCCACCCTGCGGCACTGATACAACCACTGATCCTCTATCACACCGAATGTGTCATCGTTCTTCCGAAGGTGCTTGAGGAAGGCATCTTCGTTGCTATTGACAGTTTGCAGTGTAACTGTGCTCGTCCGTCGTGGACCGACGGCGAACGGGGCAATGGCAGAAAACCTGGACGACGATGGCTCGGAGGGCTGTGGGTTGGGCGACTGCATGAAGGAGTACTGAGCTGAAGAGTGAAAGGAACGTATACTGCCTTCAGAGTGCTTGAACTGGAAAATATACTGAGGATTGAGACCCAGGTTGTTGTAAAAGTTTTCGGGATGCGGCGATGGCTGCTGTGCCTCCGATGACGCCTGAGCTTGAGCATTAGCGGCCTGAATTTGGGCCCCGATGGACTGCCAATCTGCACGAGAGTGGGGCTCTGATTTGGGGGTAATTGCAGTGGGATCTTGAATGCCTGTGAGGTGAGAGCCATACTCATCGTCGAGACTACGGCTGGGACGACGGATAGTGAGTATACTTCCCTCGCGACTGCGAGTTGAGCCGTCAGGTAATGCACCGGGGATGGCCATTGGGAGGCTTCCCTTTCTTCCCTGCAAAGGGGAGTGAGTGTGGCACCAAACAGGAGCATTGAGATCAGGGTCTTCATCGATGTCAGGGAGATTGGCGAAGGTGACGGGGGATGCACCTCGGCTGAAAGTTCCGATTTCGACTTCATCGTCACTAATTAGTTCCGAGTCAAAGCTAGTTCGTGAGCTGGGACGAGAGCTGGCGATAGAAGCAGAGGAAGAAGACGATGGCTCGTTGTGGTGACAGATGCCCGGCCCAAAGGTGTGGTAGGAAGCGTCGTCTGGGAGGACAGCGGAAGGAGATCGAGAACGGAGATCGCACTCTTCAGATGTTGATGGGGGCCCACTGTAGGTGGAGAATTGCGAAGGATGACTGCTGACGTGTTGGAATGGTGGGACGATGGAAGGACGGGGAGTGATGTCAGTGATGTCAGTGACTGGGGTGAGTGGGCTGACTCCGTCGTCGTCGTCCGCCTGGCAGGCAGGCTCTCCAAAGCTGTAGGATGCAAGCTTGGAGTACATGGAATCGACGTTTGGGCGACGGACGGCATTATGCCGCGGGTTGATGGGGAGACTGGGAGGACCGATGGGATCCGTGGTCGTCGTAGTCCTCGTCGGCGTCGTCACAGGCTCTGTACCCGAGTCGCCGACTTGCTCAGAGAGGACGCGAGGGTCGACGATGTGTCTTCCGAGGGCCTCCATGGTCTCAGTGGAAGAGAAAAGACGAGTTTACACGTGTCAAGTCGACGACGACGAACATGTTCTTGTTCAACCTGTCCACAACAGCCGCTGTCTCCTTCGCTGACCTCTGCGTCGTCGACAAGCCAGCCAAGTCGATTGCAGACACAACCCACTCGAGGGCAACACTCAGAGCAGTTCTCAAACACGCCAGGCGCACGGACGACGCACACAAAGACTATCTCTCTATCATTAAGGTCAGCTGCGTTCTCGAGGCTCCTCTGCTTCCTCTCACCTCTCTGGACAGGCGATCGACGACTATCTACCGAATCTACATGGTATCATATCCTGTGTCGATGCAGGATCCATCTCGCTCCGTGTACAACCAGGTATGCACACGCACAGTTGTTTACCAGTCCACTTTCCAAGCTGTTCCAAGTGTTCAGCTGGCGCACCACTCTCTCGTCGCATCTGCTCAACACCGCACCCCGTGTCCCCCTCCCTTCCCTACATGCCGACCTCGCATTCTCTCTCCTCGTCTATGGGCTGGCCCTCTCCAACTTTGCTCGCCTCTCCGTAGTAACACTCGGAAACTACGAGCATGAACCTGCCATCTCCGACACTGAACGTCGTGCAAAGGACGATAAGCTCAACTTTGCTGTGTCCCTCCTCTGCCGTGCAAGCGGCATCTTCTGCCACATCTCTGACTCCGTTCTCATCATCTGGAACCACGCTGGCTCATCTGTCCCTCGGCCTCCAGACTTGTCTTCTGAGGTCTGTGATGCCTTGTCCAAGTAATCTCTTCCTTTATGTCTACGTACCAATACTCACATGCCCTTAGGATGGCCCTCGCAGATGCTCAATCCCTCGCTATCAGAAAGCTACTCTCCCGCTCCACCTACGAATCCACCCTCACGCCAGGACCACCGCTCCCGAAATCTCATCCATCCACTGTATTACTCGCAAAGCTACATCTCGAGTGTGTATCCTTGTACTCTTCTGCACTATCCCTCGTAAGGACCTCAGAAAAGGTCCACGCATCCTCCCACGCATCGACCGACATCGGAAGCAGACGCGGCCAGGTGTCAAGCGATCTGAAAAAATATCTTGCAGATGAGGCTGTCTTCCATACTGCTCTCGGCCACAAATGGCTTGGTGTCGATGCTGGTGAGAGTCCCATCGCCGCCAAGGCTGGCGATGCAGTTGGCTACCTCACCTGGGCAAAGCGCGAATTGGAAGACCTTGCGGGTGGATTCAAAGGGCCTCGACTGCGCAAGGAGAAACCAAATTCGCAAGACAGAAAGGGAATCAAGGGAAGGGCCGCTCACGAACTCGATAGCGTGGCCCTATTCCTGACCCATTACAAGAAAATGAACGACTCGGTGCGTCGTCACACTCGAGCAATCCGACAGTCGACTGACCCGATTTTAGCTAACCCTTCAACCCGTCCCAAAACAATCTGATCTCCAGGCAGTGATTCCTGCAGGCCGTCTAGCTGTCTCACCCAAACCTTACACACCACCTACTCCTGCATTCGGCCCTAGCTTATCACCAGCCGGGCACTCTTTCGACATACGTGACGCGGGTGACAATGTTAGAGACACGGGTAGTGACAGCGAGGAAGAGGTGACTCAGGAAGAGAGGACATATACTGGTGCTGGGTCATATTTCTAGTGATGGATACATCTTTCTGAGCATGTGTGTGTACAGAATGTATTACTGTTGTAAAGTGTCGTTTGGGTAGGGAGGCAGACCCCATTCCTCAGGCTTGAACTCCTCGATGGACTGCAATATCTGATCGGGCGTGTGTGCGCCCGTGTACCCAAGCTTGAGCAGGTTCGCATCCGGGACCCATACCGCTGTCGTAAACTGATCTAGTTGATATCGACTGAGGGAAGCAAACTACTCACCCGCCATGCCAGCCCTCTTTCCAGCCTCCACACCAGGGACTGCATCCTCGAACACCAGTCCTTTGGCCCTCTCCATCCTCTCTGCTTGCAGTACCCCTTCGCCTTCGCCTTCGCCCACGCCCCTTCCAAGCCTTTCCCTCGCCGCACACAGAAAGATATACGGTTCAGGCTTCCCGTTCGTTTTCCCGCGTACATCATCTGCACACACGACCCTATCCCCAAACAATCCAAACACGTGCTGCAGATGCTCCGTCTTGCGCAGCAAGTTCCGCCGCTGTGATGCTGTCGCCACTGCGATGGGGATATCATGGGCATGGAGGTGCGCGATGAGCTTGTGCACGCCAGGGAGGAGCTGCACGGTTGGCCAGAGCATGTCTTGCCGCGCTGTACGTTGGACGAGGTAATCGTCAATAGTGAGTGGTATTTCCGGGAAGAATGAGAGAAGGTGCGATGCTGCATCGCGTTCGACTGGGTTAGATGGTCTGGTCAGGGAGGCAGTAGAAAGAGCAGAGGAAAAGTGCACACGCTTCCCCATAAGACCAGCTTTGATATCCCATGTCATCTCGACGCCGTGTGGTGCAAGGACCTCATCTGAGCGGTGATCAGACGTCGATCAACACGAAGCAAGTTGCAGGCAACACGTACTGGTGACTTTGGTATATATGGACTCGGTATCGATCAAGAGTCCTGCGGGCCGTTGGTAACGGATGGAGGAGAAAAGCCTGCTACACGCACCGTCCATGTCGAATATCACATACTCTATCTTCCGGGGGGCTGACATGGTGGGATCGAGAGTTGAATTCAAACAGTCGTTTACTAGTTAGTCCAAATGTCATGCAATAAATAGCTTTAAACCACGACGTCTCCTTCCCTTTCATCATCGCCGTTCCAACCAATTCTCAAACCAGCGGCCACCAATGTTTCTTCAAGATTCCCTTCCTCGTGCATCCGGACAATGTCGTCTGATCCGCCAAGGGATTGGCCATGCAAGATGACATTGGGAAAGGTTGCGTGGTGAGTGAGACGCACGAGGAGTGTTTTGATGTGCGGAGCGTCGGCTGGAGAGGGCCATTACAATTATTCTGGCAGGTGAGGGGAGGGATCCTTACCTCGCAGGTCGACCTCTATGATCTTGGGACGGGGTGTGATATCATAGCGCTCTAATATTGCCTTGGCGCGCGCTGAATACCTGTTGGCACGATGGTGAGCTCGATGCACGAGGAGAGTAGGGACACTTGCGGGCAGTAAGACTGTGTCCAACTCCGATAAGTAACCCGTGGGCGACCTTGGCTCTGTAGACGTACCTTTGAGAACACAACCAATGGGTGTTGCTCCCGCAGCATGCGCATCCTCTCCGGCCACCCACCTCTTGACACCTTGCCCCACTTCCATCCCGCGTCACCAACGCGCCCTCGCCCTCGGCCCTTTCCTTGCGCAGTAATGGACCCGAGTGCATACCACGCCATGTCAATCGGCTTATCAGGGCTGACTGGTCCTCCTAGGACACTCCCTTGATCCTCCTGAATGAGGACAGTTCTGCCCTGCTCCTCCGCTGCGGTGACAAACCATAGCAGCCCGAACAGCTCGTTTGGGACAGCCATGTCATCCGGTGCACTGGTAGAGAGGTAGCTGATGTCGGAGGAGAGATACCCCAGCAAGTAGAGTGCCAGGCATGTGCTCGCAAAGAGGGTGAATACGAGAACACGGCGAGGACGGAAGAATGTCATGAGTGAAGTGAGTACAGACAAGGTACATACATACGTGTCCATATTAGAATACGCTACACCGGCTAGAAGTAAGTGATGAATACAAGCTTGTGACGTCCATGAAATCAGGATATTAATGGGCAACAGGGTATTTATCCGCAGATGCCGTCCTCAACAAGGATGCCACACCGCCTGCACACCACTCTACGATCCAAAAGACAGAGACCAACGCCCAGAGGGAACCAGAAAATGGCCGCTAATATACCAATGAGGCCAAATTTGGTCTGCGTGTCATGACCGCCGCGTTGGAGACAGATCATCTCTGGGTGATCGGGTGGAAGGAGTGACGCCAGATGGTCCCCTGTAAGCGGGTTGTTGTAGTGATAAACTGTTGTCTCGTGCATCGCAGGTACTGGCCGAGGGTGAACACTCATGACATGGGCTGTTGACAGTGAATCCTGTTGAGCCTCCTTGGACGAGGTATCATGAGCACCTTGTGAAGAAGAGTAAATAGAACCATCCCGCTCATAAATCAGGGGCACATACCTGCGCCATTACTCGATTGTGCTGCCACAAACTCGTACGTAGGCGGCTGGTCGGAATCGTTGGACTAGAGAAGGTCAAGACATGCAAGATTCAGCAAGAGAGCACACGTACCATGTTTGACTGCGGAACACTCAGTATCATCGGTGTAGTTATAGGAAGGAGTCGATTTGGCGTTGTTTACCCTCTTTGACTTCGTTTTGTTTTTTTCTTCTTCTACATATCGTACTCGATATCAATGGACTCGACAAACGATGTCCCATCGGACTCCATGACCTCGAGAGACTAGTTCGCATAAATCTGCATTTGTGTCTCAGCATCGTTCTGATCCTCATTTTCTTCCCTTCCAGCTATGCCGACTCATATGCGCACTTCGGTACGTCCTCATCCATCTCCGTATCACCCTTGACCGATCCTTGCTATCACTAGGAATCCACGAGGAAATGCTCAAAGACAATGTCCGCACCGGATCGTATCGAACCGCGATCGTAAATAACGGCCATCTCTTCAAAGGCAAAACAGTGTTGGACGTCGGCTGTGGTACCGGAATTCTCAGCATGTTCGCTGCGAAAGCAGGCGCTTCTCTTGTTGTCGGGGTCAGTCGTTCGATATCACATACCGGGACATGTCCATTTACCACGCTGTCCTTCTCAAGGTCGATATGTCGAACATCATCGATCAAGCTCAAAAAATCATAGAGGCGAATGGCTTCAAAAACAGTCAGTTATCATACTTTTTTTCCCATTGTCGTGTGTCCCTTAAATAAGAGGTCATTAAGCCATTACTCTGGTCAAGGGAAAGCTTGAAGAAGTCGAGCTACCAATAAAACAATTCGACATCATCATATCCGAATGGATGGGATATTTCTTACTGTACGAATCCATGTTAGATACTGTACTCGATGCAAGAGATAGGTATCTCAAGCCGGGTGGTCTTATATTCCCCGACAATGCAAGACTCTACGTGGCTGCCATCGAAGACCAAGATTACAAGGATGAAAAAATAACCTGTAAGTGTATGTTCTTCGTCGTTCTACTATCGGCTCAGTCCTCTTTAGTCTGGGACAATGTATATGGCTTTGATTACTCATGTATCAAGGACATCGCACTTCGAGAACCACTGGTGGATACTGTCGAACTGAAAGCAGTGGTCACCGATCCGTGTTTAATCAAGGTTTGCCAGTCTTCTTGAGAATGTCATGACAATCTGACCTCCACCAGCACATCAACTTACTGACAGTGAAGAAGGAGGATCTGGCATTCGCCGCTCCATTCGCCCTCACTGCAACCCGGGACGACTGTGAGTATCATTGTCTTACTTTTACTTCGATCCGACGAGTCGCTCTCAGATATCCATGCATTTCTTGCTTGGTTCGATATTTCCTTCGATTGTACGCACAAAAAGGTTCAGTTTTCCACTGGACCGCATGCGCAATATACACATTGGAAGTGAGTGAATAACCCCATGGCACGAATTACCTTTTTCATTCCTGTATTCTTTAGACAAACTGTATTCTATACGCCATCGACGGTTACCATTTCGGAGGGTCAGAAATTAATCGGCAACTTATCCTGCGCACCGAACGCCCGTAACAACCGCGATCTCGATATCTCGATTTCATATAAGCTAGATACCGAACAAGAGGCAATAAAAGTAGAGTATAAGATGTGCGTGGTCCTTCCATATCGTTACCACAACTGTGGCTTCTTTGAAGTAAGAATTCGACGCTGACCGGTTGTCAGGTCGTGACCGACCTCTTTCAATGGCATGTCCGCACGTATATCCCAAACGATACTACCGTCGCTCGATACGACAACGTTGCGGTGCTCCAGGTATTGATACATGCTGCGTCTGTTGAGGAAGCATCTTAGCCATAGCCGCTTATATATGTAGCAACATTGACGCTTCTTCACAGTACTCAAAGGGCCATGGTTATGTACTGATATCACTAGAAGTACAGGACAAAGGCGCGCTTTACCAAATGAAACAATCTCGCCATTTGACATTTAGGCCGCGCGGACGGTGATCTCGATCCATCTCTCAAGATCGGCATTGAACTGGCCTGGTGTTTCCAGGTGAATCCAATGCCCAGTATGATATGGGTTTATGGTCAATAAGTCTGCGGGAGTGTATTGTTCCATACTGGCTCTGGCATAGGATTCGATGGCCACATAATCAAACTTGGCAAGCGCAAGTAAAGTAGGCTTCTTGATGATTAAATCTTCTGGCTTCACTCCTTTGCGGCGATCAGGACGGGATAGAACACTGAACTTGACCTACCATCAATGATTCCGTCGTTGACACCTTGTACTACGGAATTGTACCAGTTCAGGGGGCTCTTCATTCCTCCTTGAGAAAGCAAGCTTTTAAGTTGTTCACGAGGCTTAGACGCGCATGTTATCGGCCTCATCTGGGATGCTAAATCGTCTACTCACCGCCGCAGGGAAATAATCCGCACTTGGGAGGCTCTTCCCTTCCACTACAAAGGGCTCCAATTTACCCGGTATGTTCATCAGTGTCTTCCAGATACTCGGGTCCTTTGGGTAGAGGACATCGAGGAGGGAATCCAACTTGGGCGAGTATTAAATTCTATACCATTGACAGGGAAGGAGGGAAACTCACATGTTTTTCCATCTCAGACGCCGCACCCGCTTTGGTGAAAAAAGTCCAGTATCCTAAGATGGGATGGCCGTACATTATAGTCTGCTGCTTCAAAATTTCATCGAGAGGAGGGGTTTTTTCTGGTGGCGTGTAGGGCACCGCAATGAATGTAAAACCCAAGAAACGATCTGAGTGTTTGATGGATAGGATAGAGGCTATACCACTGCCCCTATGTGAACAAGGATGTTAATAAAGCTTAGGCACGACACTTGTCGCGTAGAGTACATTACCAGTCATGCGCGATTGCATACGCCTTTGGAACTTCTTCGGCGTCGATAATATTGATCATGTCTTGAGCGATAGAAGTGAGTAGGAACGCAGCAGGATCGGTCGGTTTCTCGGTTCCTCCATAGCCCAACATGTCCGGAACAATTAGGCCGTAGCCCTTGCTCCGGAAGTAGTCAATCTGGTGGTACCATCCGTGTGAGGTGTCCGGGAATCCATGCATAAACAAGAGTGTAGGCTTGTTATCGCGTGGTGTTACGGACAGATAATTGTAAGTGAATCCTCGGGCGGTGGTTATGGTCTTGTAGTACATGATCCAAGCAGCACCGCCACAGCTGTGTCTATATCTTCCATAAAAGGAAGGTGTTATTGTTGGAGGAAACAATGGACGAGAAGTTGAGAACAATGAAAGTGTTCCCCCTCAAAAGCACTCGATGCGTTCTTCTTGTGTCCGCCTCTTCCTGGGTGTTTACCCGCCATTTCGTTGTTTGTTGTGCTCGCCGTCGACGGTAGCATCCAGTATTTTTCACTTCAACGTCGCAGGCCGACCCCTTGTTCCGAATGTCCTTCTCTCGTCCTCCGAGAGGAGTATCACCACCACCAGTCTACGACGCTCACTTATCCGCAACGTCTCTCAGACCATATCTTCAACTCCCACATATCCTTTCTTTAACATGGTTGGCCTACCCAATTATATCTTTGGTTTTTATCATCTTCAGGCTCCAAATCTCTTCTGCAGAGTCGCAGAACGCCGTCATCAATGCCAAAGATGATCTCTTGTCCGCTTGCCACGCCGCGGAACAAGCGGCCACCTCGTCTGCAAGCTTGCCTCGGTACCTGGCCACTGCCTCTAATCAGCAGTTTGCCGACGCCGTGAATGGCACTATGAATGGCGCACGCGCTGCACTCATACTGGCATTGACCTGTATGGAAGCGATCATCAACTTTCTCATCGATATATATCGCTCCACCTTTCTCTGCTTCCTGGAGTTGATTGTCGTTGGTGGTCTTGATTTGCTCATCAGTGCTGTTCAAGAGGTTCGTTATCTATGCCTCGAGTACCATGTTTACTTAATGTTGCACTAGATCACCTCGTTCCTTCAGTCCACCCTGAATAGCATTGTTACTGGCCTAAAGAACGATGCCTCCACCATCAACTCGGCCATCGAAAGCGCCGTCAACGCCGTCAACAAAGTGAACCCATTTGGCAACATCCAAGCTCCCCAGTTCGACCTCTCGAGCTTTGACGCCTTGGGAAATATCACAATACCAACGGATTTTGAGGACGCTTTGGTTAAGCTGAATAGTTCCCTGCCTACCGTCTCCTCGATCAAGGACTCCATCAAAGATCTGTAAGCAACCGCCAATCAATCCGCATTATACATATATACTAAAAGCCTCATTAGAGTTGACACCCCTTTTGAGGCTGTCAAGGCCGATATTAACAACTCGTTCATCGGTCTCACCTTCGATGCTTCGGTGCTTCCAGTCCCAGAACAGAATACTGTTTCGTTCTGCAATAACCTTGACACGTCATCTGTCGATGACCTCAGTCACGACCTTTTATGGATTACGAAGATCATGACAGTCGTATTAATTGTGGTCCTCTTCCTTCTCCTCGCAGGACAATGTGCTTTCGAGTGGTACAAATGGGGCTGCCTCCAACGCCACTTACGACGCACTCGCGAGGCGTGGCTCTCCGATCCCACAGTGACTCACCCTGATCCTTCCCAGCCGACCCCGGTAGTGACGCTAAGCAACCATAATCTCCTCATGCTTCAAGCAGATGCTCAGCATCCGTTACTTACACGCATCGCAAATGCTATTTCCACCCGCTTTGGATTTTCGCCCTCTCAACACATCCACATCCGATGGTTCTTGCACTATATTTTCCATCCGCCAGCACTGGCATGCTTTCTGATCGGCTTCTTTGGGTTGCTGTCTGTGCAGATACAACTCTTGGCCGTCGGTCCCCTGGAGGCAAAATACTCTGCACAAGCAGCCGCGAGTGTCCAAGATTTGTCCAACGCTATTGCCGCTCAGATAAATGGCAGCATGTATAACCAGTCTGCTTCATACGCCAGCCAAGTTAACTCTAGGGTCGACACCATGCAGTCCTCGATAAACAACGGCCTCTTTGGCTGGGTGAATGGAACCACCACTACCCTCAACACTACACTTAATGACTTCTACACTGACGTTCAGAACCTGGTGTCTACCGTATTCAATGGTACAGTCCTCGAATCACCAGCCCAAAACTTCGTCAAGTGTATGATTGGTTCGAAGGTCCAAGCGCTCGAGGAGGCACTGACGTTCCTTAACGAGAACCTCAACGTGGACTTACCGCGCGTTAATAATAGTGTACTTGTCCTCTCTCCCAATGACGTGAACGAGATCACTCAGCCAATTGCCACTGCCGCCATTGGTGGCGGTCAGGATAACTCCTCTGGCCTCATTGGCAGACTTGTGGCCACCTATGTCAACTCTCTTAAAAAGGAGCGCATCATGTTCGCTCTTTTCCTTGGCTTATGGGGCGTTGTGGTTATGATGGGTCTCGCCATTGTTTTTTGGCACTCATACGCTCGTAACTGGGTGGAATCTTACAAGAAACGGAAATGGCGAAGGGAGCAACGCGACGCCCTGGAAAGCTTTTCTGTTCCTTTTTACGAAGGTGTGCCCGCTCGCAATGTCAAGGACACGGAGAAGGCTCAAGGAACACCTCTACGTTCCTTTACCCCTCTTCCGGAACCTCGTTCTGCGTTCAGTCTTAACCCTTTCCGCCGTTCCACCCAACCCCATGCCAGCCATCCCCTTAGGTCGCTTGAGCCCAAGTTCGAGAAGAGTTGGGATAGCTTCTTCCACGACAACGGTGAAAAGCAACAAAACTCCAGCGGACCCTCTGCTCTGGCACGCTCTGTCAGTAAGTCGGTTAGGTTGCTGAATCTCGGGAAGAAGCACGCTATCGAGGAGAACTTGGAGACAAATCCATCGGAGGATCAACCAAAGACGGGTTGGTTCAGGTCTCTTTTTACAAAGAACACGGAACCCTCGTCTCCTGCGCCTGGGGAATTCGTTGTGGAATTCCCTGCATCGCGTCCCCCTCGTCCCCAATTGACTATTTCAACTGAGCGTGCTGCGTCGTTAAAGCCAAATGATCTGCCGAAGATCGAGGTGTCGCCCACTCAAGGCGAGCCTGGATCGGCTTGGTCCATGTCACCCACACCCCCGACCGTTCCTTGGATAAAGAGCTTTCCACCAAGGAAGGCACCTCCTACGTCATTCCCTCCGCCGCCGCCTTCTCACCCCGGGAAGCGCAAGAATGCAAATGTCCCCATTGACGTTGGCTCGACACCTCCTGATCATGATCCTTCCCCGCTAGCCATGCCTTTGCACAACGGGTTCGAACAACGCCCACCCTCAGCCACGCAGTCTTCTGTTAACCTCGCTCTGTACCCTAAGTTCATCCAGCCGCACAGCCTGCTCGCTCCTCCAAAGCCGCAGTATGGACGTTCTAGAAATGTCTCCTGTGTTGCTGGCAGCGGTTCTAACCCGAACTCGTCTTCTCGGCGCCAGTTGACTACGACGACTCAGGGAGACAACAACATCAATCCCTTTTCCACCCCTTTTGATGACGACGCTCACGAGCCAACTACTACGAGGGAGAAGAGAGTTACCAATCCTTTCGTGGCACTGTAGGTGATGAAGCTATGCCGCATTGCCTGGTCTACAATTTCTCAATGACCATACTCACATCGTTCCTTCGTATCAGCACTCCACTGTATTTTTAGATGGTATTGTAGTGTTCACATTCGTATGTAGTCGGGTTGTAATACTAATCGGGGTGTATACGTTCCCACCCTCTGAGATAAGATAAGATTCTACGATGTCGGAAATTTTGACTTTTACCCCCATACCACCTTGAGGAGTCAGTGAGAAGGTCAGTGCACTTGCCTACATCACCCACTGCTTATTTGTAACAAGGCAGACAGACATGTTCGTTCTCCCCGGTCCTTCGGCTGTTACGCAAACGAAGCGTCAAACACTTTTGGGAGAGATCCAGTGTGTATGCGACGATATCGACTCCGTAGACGGGGTATACATCCATCTAGTCAAATGCCATGACCAGATGTCCGAGGAGGAGCTCCGAACGACTTCCCCCTACAGGCAATCCCTGGATCTACTGTTGGATTACGGGGATCATGTACAGCTCCCCTACACCTCCAAAGCGTTGGATAGTGGAGAGAACGTGGTTTATGTCTTGCCACGCACTGGATCTATATCACCATGGAGCAGCAAAGCGACGGACATCGCAGCGATCTGCACTCTCGGAAGGCATATTGAAAGGCTTGAGAGGGGCATCGCATACGTCTTTCAGACTAAGAACGGGTCAAAACTTGATCACGCAACAATATCAACCATCTCCCATCTGCTTCACGATCGGATGACCCAGGTGGTCCAGCTCACTTTACCTCAGGAAGGAACGATCTTTAGACATCACCCACCAAGCCCATTGCGTACTGTGGAGCTAATCGGTGTGGCCGATGAAGCCGACCTTGATGCTGCCAAGAAACGCCTCTCCGATGCCAACGCATTTCTGGGCCTCGCCCTCGCTCCAGACGAGGTTGACTACCTCATTAACGCATACGTTTCTGGACCATCGCCTATCGGCAGAAATCCAACCGATGCAGAACTCTTCATGTTTGCTCAGGTAAACTCGGAACACTGTAGGCACAAGATATTCAACGCTTCTTGGACAATAGACGGAACTGCACGGGAGAGAACACTTTTTCAGATGATCCGAAACACGGAGAAACTATCTCCTACTGGCACTATATCTGCTTACTCCGACAATGCCGCGGTATTCGAGGGGTGGACGGTGCCTAGGTTCGGTGTGCTACGGAATGCGGGAAATACAGGGCGTTCATACTACTCTGAGGTGGAGGAAAATCCAATCCTAATCAAAGTAGAGACACACAACCACCCGACTGCGGTGTCTCCCTATCCCGGTGCGGCCACTGGCTCGGGGGGAGAAATTCGAGACGAAGGTGCTGTAGGGCGGGGATCCAAGCCCAAGGCTGGATTGGCTGGGTTTACGGTTTCCAACCTGCTCATACCAGGTTACAAGCAACCATGGGAAACAGATTTCGGTCGTCCATCCCATATTGCATCCGCTCTGGATATCATGATCCATGGCCCTCTTGGTGCCAGTGCATTCAACAATGAATTCGGTCGTCCTGCCCTCGCAGGTTATTTCCGTACTTTCGCGGAGTCCGTACCTGCATCAGACGACGGGATGAAAATGGAGATCCGAGGGTACCACAAGCCCATCATGATCGCAGGGGGGTATGGGAACGTGCGACCTCAGTTTGCGAAAAAATCCAAAATTACGGCGGGTGCAAAAGTTATCATACTTGGTGGTCCTGGAATGTTGATCGGCTTGGGAGGAGGGGCTGCGTCCAGCCAAGTGTCTGGTGCGAGCTCTGCTGAACTTGACTTTGCATCGGTACAGAGAGACAATGCAGAAATGCAACGACGATGTCAGCAAGTCATCGACGGGTGTATCGCTCTTGGAGATGATAATCCCATACAAAGTATCCATGACGTGGGTGCTGGTGGTTTGTCCAATGCTTTACCGGAGTTGGTGCACGATTCAGGACTTGGCGCTACATTCGAAATCCGGGATGTCCTCGTTGCTGATCGCTCCATGTCTCCAATGGAAATCTGGTGTAATGAAAGTCAGGAGCGCTACGTACTTGCCATCTCCGCAGAAAGAGCTGAAGAGTTCGATAGAATCGCCAAACGGGAGAGGTGTCCATTCTCGGTAGTTGGTTATGCTACCCAAGAGGAGGAACTCATCGTAACTGATCGGCTTCTTGGCCAAGACGTCATTCGCCTGAAGATGTCTACGCTATTCGGCAAGCCCCCTCGAATGTCTCGGAGGGACAACACCCGCAATATCGCATTGAGGGCTTTCGACACCACCCTATCAACATATCTTCCTTATGTTTCGAACCCTATCGATGTCGCAGTCAACCGTGTCCTCCGCCTTCCATCAGTTGGATCCAAGTCTTTCTTGATCACAATTGGGGACAGGACAATCACGGGTTTGGTGACCCGTGATCAAATGGTGGGGCCCTGGCAAGTTCCTGTCGCTGATGTCGCGGTGACGCGCTCGTCATACGGATTTGATGTCCTCGCCGGCGAAGCCATGGCCATGGGGGAGCGAACACCTATCGCCCTGCTTGACCCATCTGCCTCCGCACGGATGGCTATTGCCGAATCGCTCACAAATCTCGCAGCTGCCTCCGTGCCGGATCTTTCTCTTGTCAAGCTCAGCGCTAACTGGATGTGCGCAACTTCAAAAGAGGGGGAAGGTGCTGGATTGTATGCTGCCGTCAGTTCCATTGGCATGGACCTGTGTCCCGCTCTCGGAGTTGGCATCCCGGTTGGTAAGGATTCGATGTCTATGTCGATGAAGTGGAAGAACGGCTCTGAGCAACGCGAGATCAGTGCACCACTGTCTCTGATAGTTACGGCCTTCGCACCTATCGATGATGTTCGAATGACATTGACACCAGAACTTCGTACTGATGTCTGCGAACCAACGAGGTTACTATTTTTTGACTTGGCCCGAGGGAAGAAGCGTATGGGAGGTTCGGCAGTGGCCCAGGTCTTTAAGGAAGTTGGATCCGAGGCTCCCGACGTTGAAGATCCTCATCTTCTCAAGTCATTCTTCCTGGGGTGCCAGAAGGCGAGGAGAGAAAGGCTACTTCTGGCTTACCATGACCGGTCTGATGGCGGACTCTTCACCACAATTGTGGAGATGTGCTTTGCTGGCCGGGTTGGGGCGGAAATTTCGTTGGACCATTTGCAGCCTTCTGATCCAATCACAACAATCTTCAATGAGGAGCTCGGTGCTGTCGTGCAAGTCAGCGCGTCTGTAGTGGACCAGCTGAAGGCAACCTTCGCGAGTGTAGCTTTCGATCCAAGTCTAATCCATGACATCGGGCACGTCAACAGGGACGCCGCAAACCAGGGGATTGTCATCACTTGCAATTCAAAGACACTCTTCTCGCGTACAAGAGTAGAACTTCAGGAAACCTGGGCAGAAACTTCGTACAGGATGCAAAGCCTCCGTGACAATGCCATTACAGCCCGAGAAGAATACAACCTGATCGGAGACGAGAGTCACAAAGGTTTATACTATGATCTTTCTTTCGCACCTATGTTAGCACCCCCGCGTGCATTGGTCAATCGCCCCAAGGTTGCCATCTTGCGAGAACAAGGCGTAAATGGCCACGTCGAAATGGCCTGGGCGTTCTCCGCAGCGGGCTTCGACGCTGTGGACGTACACATGACCGACATCCTCAGCGGAGAGCTGTCTTTGACAGACTTCCGCGGTCTGGCTGCGTGCGGTGGCTTTTCCTACGGTGACGTCCTCGGTGCTGGTAAAGGGTGGGCAAACTCCATTAGGCTGAACGATACAGCCAAGGAGGTGTTCTCTCGGTTTTTCCAAGACGAGAGTACCTTTGTACTCGGAGTATGCAATGGGTGCCAGCTACTTAGCAGTCTGAAAGAGATGATACCGGGAGCCCAGAACTGGCCTGAGTTCAAGCAAAACGCCAGTGAGAGGTTCGAAGCAAGGGTCGCCGTGGTGGAGGTCACTAGCAGTGCGGTTTCACAGCGTTCCGTGTTCTTACGCGATATGGTTGGATCGAAACTACCAGTTGCCATTGCGCATGGAGAAGGGCGAGCTTGCTTTAGAAATGCCGACCAACAGCGGCTACTGGAAATAGAAGGGCTTGTTGCGATCCAGTACGTTGACTCTACAGGATCAAAAACGGAAGGATATCCTTTGAATCCGAACGGAAGTCCCGCTGGAATAACGGGGGTACAAACCCCAGACGGCAGAGTACTCGCACTCATGCCTCACCCAGAACGTGTTGTGACCCTAGAGAGCAATAGTTGGTTCCCTCCGTCCTTCTCGGAGTCCTGGAAGAGTGTTGGCCCTTGGTTCAAAATATTTCAAAGTGCGCGTACATGGGTTGGTTAATGGTGAGTCTATCTCTCTTTTACTTCATTTACCCAGCTGAAGTCGCACAAAAGCTATTATTACTATGGATCTGGCTGGACACCAGGTGAACAATTTCCACGGTTTCTTGAATATCTCTACAACAACACAACTTTTTCTATCCTGGCTCTTCTTCAGATTATGCCCTAACATCTCAGCTACAAGCTCATTAAGCTTTTAGAATAAAATATGTAGATTTGAGTGTGTTGGCAGAGAATCAATGATTTGAATGTGACGAGTGACACAGACTCTGTGACCGTGATAGGTGACTGAGCGCTTCTCTCCAGGGAGCACTGCAAAACTGAACTCTTCGGTTGACGACCACCATGGCCACTGCTTCTCCCTTCGCTCGTAGCACTGCATTTGATGGGTCCCGGTTAGCGGGGCGTGAACAGACTGTACGCATGATCCAGCGATTTCTATAAGTATCTTGCCTAAACACGAGAAAGCACCTTTTAGATTGAGGAAATGTACAGCGTACCAGAGAGTTTCCTGGAGATTGAGGTCCGCAATCCTCAAACACATGGTTAGAACCCCAGCAAAAAAGTAATGTTCCAACGTTATTATTGACTTGGTTGTAGGTTTTGGTCGCAAGATGTACACCGACTATGAAATCGTTTGCCGGGTAATGATGATAATTTCCCGTATCTCGCTGAGATCTAACGCACTACACGTGTATAGACTAATATCCCTGCCTTTAAATTGCGTCACTCCTCAGTGCGACGCCGTTACTCTGATTTTGAGGCGTTCCGTGATATCCTGGAACGCGAATCCTCTCGTGTCAACATCCCTCCCCTTCCAGGGAAGGTCTTCACCAACAGATTCTCAGATGAAGTTATTGAAAGTCGACGGGAGGGTCTCGAGCGGTTCTTGAGCATCGTTGCTGGTCACCCCCTCTTACAGGTTAGTGATTCCATAGTTGTCCATCCCCTGTTTAATCACGGTGGAGGTTAACAGACAGGTAGCAAAGTCCTTTGCGCCTTCTTGCAGGACCCAGGCTGGGATAAATCGCAGTGGGTATGAGCGCATGCTGTATGTACTACGAGTTCGCCATCCTCCTATGCATCTGCACAGCTTCCTTCATCTAAGGCACAGATGTCATTCCTACTTTTTGGTGGTTCCGACTTGTCATCGATTATTCATGTGTATTTACCCTTGCTTCCTTGTAACGACATATCTGCTATGTTACATGTCCCTGACATATTCTTAATGTGCTCTATACTGGTCTCATGAACCACAATATCCAAGACTGAGCTGAAGCTCATTGAGCCTGGTGTAAAAACTAGAAACAGGCACAGACTCACCGCAAATTCATCGAATACCCAGTTTCGACGTCTACCAGGGTCAGAGCTTCAATCGAATGTATACCGGGGGACAATGCAAGGAAATCCATGCCAACAGACTGGCAAGTTGACGGCCGCAAAGGACTGCAAAGTATAG
This sequence comes from Scleroderma bovista, assembly GCA_037178675.1. Taxonomy (NCBI): domain Eukaryota; kingdom Fungi; phylum Basidiomycota; class Agaricomycetes; order Boletales; family Sclerodermataceae; genus Scleroderma; species Scleroderma bovista. The sequence continues at coordinate 26,235 of JAYMGJ010000241.1, forward strand.
TCAGTCAAATTTAGTTCAAACCTAGTTGCATCTGGAACCTACCCAACCCTAACACGATTTTGCAGAGGTAGAATCCCTGGAGGTATGATTGTACTCTTCAGCTCATCAAGAGCAACTATATTCCCATTCCTCTTCTCGACCTTCCCTCTATTGCGGTGATCAGCGCCCAGGTAACCCACTTCAAAGCGCCTCGTCCATGAGCTCTGGTTGAAAACGAAGATATCCAACGTGAACACATCAGAAGAATAAATCTTTCTTTGACCAATCTTTTCACTGGGGTCATCATAATGTTTTAGACCCACAGAAACCACGATGGGCTCCGCAATGGACGGCACGGATTCTTGAACTGCACCTGACTTCCCAAGAAGTGCAAGCGCAGAATTCGAATCCCGCTCCCTTCGGAACTCAATACTTGGTCTAGGGAATCCTTGTGAACCAGCTATCGCTTGAGTTGAAGGGAAATAGTTCGCTGCAGCAGCAGGAGGGTATGCAGGCGTTGGCGGGGTGACAAAGCTCTGTGTGGGAGGATCGGATAACCCAGTTCCCGAAGTCGTGGTTGAAGGTGGTGCACTCAACATTGTGTGGCGGGATCTGGCGAATATCTGCGCGGCAGCAGACAGTGGCGGATGTGACGTTTGACTTGTAGGGATCGGTGAACTAGGGTAGTCATGAGCTGCTAGGGAAAATCGAGTGCTAACTGCATTGTTGGTGGCACGCAGTGCCGGGGCGTTGCCCGAGATATCCAGATGCTTGCCAGCGACGGCTTGTGGACCTGGTTTCGCAGTAAGAAGGGGGGCGAAGGGAGATGACAGAGCCCCGGGGAACGGAGATGGCGGCTCCGGAAAAGCGTTACGTGGGCCATTGGACTGATCTTGCAGTTGAATTACGTCCTCGCCGAGTCTAGGGGATAAATCAAGGATACAGTTCCATTTTGACGAAAACGGCCGTGTCGGGTAAGATAGAGAACTGGGGTCCCCACCATCACCTTTCCGACTAAAGTCGAAGAAATATGGTCTCCCATGGATGGAGATGGTCACAGCTCTCTGTAACTCAGCAAATTTCATGGATGATGGAGTGAGCGAGAACCCATCCTTGTCGTTAATCATGTTCAGAAATGACACGACATAGAGAAGGTTGTATTGTTCCATCGGCCGAAGAGAGAGAGGGAAAATCCGTTCCTCCACTCCCGAGCTGCAGGCACCTTCTCCCCATCCTATGAGCCTGGTAGTGACACCTTCACCTCCGATTTTGACATCAACCCTCTCCAAGGAAAACCCGGTATGAGGGCCAGGTTCTCCAGAGTTCTCGACCTCGATACACAACACAACCGTTCGTTCACTGTTTCCGGCTTCCCTCTCTTCGTTTCCACTGTTGGAGCCATTTTCGTCATCTCGATATCCCTTAATTTCGGAGGCAGAACGATCCCTTGGAAGTAAAACGTGGGGAACGAAAACTGTGCGCATGCGAACACGGAACCCAGATGCCATCTGAAGGGTTTTTCGGAATGATTTCCGTAGTATATGATGAGGTCCGCGTTTCGAGCTAGAGTCAGCGGAAGTTGATTCTGGAGAGGATAAAACAGATGGTAAAGAAAAGAGCTGTCGACGCGTTACATTTCCAAGACGCGTCGAGGGCAAATACAGAGGCTCGGAATCCGATGATAGGCTGGAACCTGTGGTAATAAGCATGAAGTTCATCGAGGATCAGCAGACAAACCAATAACGAGCGCATCGAGCAAATTCACTTCTTCAAATACATTAGCATCTTGCTCTCCATCATCTGGATCATTGTGCATAGATGATCCGTCCTCGGCTATATCTTGCGAAGGGATCAAACGTTCTCGTACCAAAAACGAAATGAACGGGTGTGTTGTCTGTGAGAAAGACAGTGCCCTTTCCCGGAGTGTAGCAGAACATGTCAGGCAAAGAAGGGGATCGGTAAAGGGAAGATGCAGAAATGCTGGGAACACATGTAATAGAAGTGAGAGGGGCAGAGGGAATTTCGACGATACACTCACAGATATCCAAGGCGAATTCATAGACACCAAGCCATATCCCTTGCAGCTCCGAGAATACTAAAGCAAACCTCTCCCCTGATTGTTCTATGGGTCGGCTTCCCCATATGCTACCAAGGAGTAATGTACCCTCCGACTGCACATACTTTCTGTCACCCTCAGTTGTCGATGGGACTGGGTTAGGCGTTGTCGGCGGAAAGATTGACGGGTGGGTGGACGTTTGGCGAGGGGTGGCCAATCCTACGGATGACGAACGTGGAGGGCCGACAACCCGAGCTGTCGGTGGAGCGTCAGGCGGCCCCGCCGACTTCTGAGAGATATAAGTAGCCTCCAGAGATATTTGTAAATGGCGGAGGAAATCTATCAAATGTGCTGACGGGGCTGAGCTATGGCCATGAAAATGCCTGTGCCTTCGTGGATGGTTAATTCTCACTATGAGAAATAGGTGGAGTCGCTCGTCTGGCAAACATCTTAGGATTTCAGAATTTCGCATATTCAGCAAGATTGACCCTTACCGAAGAATGCCTGTTTCCTGTCCACTTGGGGCTGACTGAGGCTAGCTAACCAGTCGTCAGCCAGTACATTCTCCGGGAATTCAATTGAAGTGTCTGGGACTGCAACCTCGAGCAGGCATGAGCTGAACAGCGCCTCAAACGATGGCTCAACCATTTCTTCGAGCAAGTCGATGCTCAGAGCGTTGAGCTCACGAGGCCTATTGCTGGCGAGGAAATAAGTAGACAAGAAGGTGTAGTCGTCCTGGAAATGAAGGGGTCTTTAGTGAACTTCATTACGATAGGCCTATTATGTATGTACTAATATATCTACTACTATTGGAAACCATGACCGTCGTGACTACATATCTCCCGAAAGTCATCCAGGGGGGACTGATCTCTCTCTCTCCTCTTCCTAGCCGGGGCCATTAAAACTTATCACGATGCAATCGTTTCCTCCATCCGATCTCGTCTCTTGCGCTGGCATTGTTCTGGTAACCGACCAACTACCAGCACCGGCAGACTTCCTCCTCCATCGTTTCCTCCATGTAAGGCTGAAGGAGATGAAACAGTCCGACTGCATTTTCCTCTCCATGTCAGAAGACCTTGGGCGTATCAAGGCAGTTGCTTCCAAAGCGGTAGGGGAAACATTCCAACTGACCATCACGGCAGCATTTAATGAAATTATAGGTTCTGACCCTCGGACAGAACCCAAAGTTTACATTCATTGACATTGCCAAATGCATAGAAGCTGCAGAATCATCGGTCGGTAACGGTTCCAGGCTACGACCTATTGTCGACCTATTATCGTCTACATTCGCTAGTAAGGGGCAGAACCTGGTTATTTTAGATGATGTCGCATCACTCGAATGGCTTGGGTTCTCGTCTCTCGAAGTGTTCAGATTTGCTCGTGCGCTCAGTACACTGTGCTCGAAGGTGAGAACATTCCTGGCTTCTAGGACTTTCTGAATTTGTAGTTAGACTGGCTCAACGCTAGTTATACGTCATCACATCATGAACGCAGCAGAACCAGATGCTCTTTTCCAACTTCTCTTGCAATTGTGTTCATACCACGTCGAGGTGCGCCCTCTTGCCAGTGGGCGTAGCGGGGCCGTTAGTGGTGAGGTGCATCTCTTTTTGGTCATAGTGTGTTCGAATATTCTACTCAGTCCATGCAGATTTGTCTTCATCCAGGACCTAGCATGGATGATCCTAATCATCGTTCGATACCTCGCACGACTGCGCTCCAGTACCGTCTGACAGACGGAGGCGCCATCTTCTTTAACAAGGGCACAAGTGAAGGAGTCCTGTAGCTCTGTCTTCGCTCGAGCCTGTCCTGTTGATCGCGCCGTAATTAGGGGACCGTCTTCCATACGATATTTTGCTATTATCAACCGAGACCTGTTCGACCTGTATCATCGGAAAATGATATTTCCTCGCGTGGGCTACAGTGGCCACAACTTTGACTTGCGATATGGCCTTCGTACTCAGCGAGTGTGTCCCCCTTATTCTCTTAGCTGAACAACGCACAATGCTAACAGTGATTATGAGTATATTGTGTCGTTTCGCAGTTCTCATTGCTAAGGTGCATCGAAGCTACTTCTGAAAAACATACACAAGTCACCTACCCTCGTGTCAATGATACGGAATCTTGTTCATATTTCGGCTGTCAGAGCGTTTCATATCATATCGTTCACGATTCCAGTGCATTACTGACCATCACATATCGTACCCACCCACTCCTTCAAACTGTCCTCCGAGAAAACTACGCTTTTAAGTACTCCTGCATACATGTTCCACACCGTGTCTTGGAACGTCATGTAACCGTCTACGATCGCATCTTTCACATGTGTCAGTAGAACTGCCACCGTCCTACTGTCTTCCAGGTATAATCTTAACTTGGTAACGAATATCCTGAGATCGCGTTCGCATGCCTCGACAAATTTTTTGTGCAGATCTTCTGCGATAGGTTGCCTTGCCCATGGTTGCTCTGTGAGGAGTGGATTGGGCCGGCTTGGATGAGGGGAAACAGAGCGAGAGGCGTTGAATGCATGGACTTTATCGACCCATTCGCGAAGAGGCTCGCACAGAGGCTTCGAGCAAAGTGAGATCACGTTTTGACAGGCTCGTTTGAGATCCTGGTCGATATCCTAGAATCGGAGATTAAGCACCGTCCGAAAAATTGAAGGCGAAGAAGACTGACACGTCGTGCATCGGGTATGTTATCATGGATGCGAGGCATACCCAGCGACGCGAACAAAGCTTCTGGGAGAAATGCCGTGGTCTTACTCAGGACCGAAGTTAAAGTATCTAAAGCCCCAAGACATCAGCCGTGGCAGCATTGAATCACAGATAACTTACCTGTCATTCCACTAAGATCTGATCGAGGTTGGGGACCCTTTTCGGATATCGCTAGATTGTTCGCTACTTCTTTCAGAATCAATAGGTGTCGCACGAGGAACAACTCCCCGTCCAATGTGCTCGCTGCTGCATTACGCTGAGAAAAGATATGTGCAGAAGAAACCAACGACTGCCGACAGAGACTGATTGCTTCCTGCGCGATATCTTCGAAAATGGGAGGCTTCCCATCAGCCGTAAGAAAATATGTGAGTAGAACAGTTAATATACTCCTACCTTAACATAATCATGTAGTTGGGATAAGACCCAAATGGTCTTTTGTACGGTAGGATACCACGTCTCCTTTTTGTCCAAGGAAGAGAGCTGGAACAATCGACTAGAGCTTCCCTTTTCTTTCATATCGAACTGAGGCGCTGGTTTTCTGGCAGCTGTTATTTGCTCAGCAATCCAATCACCACCAGACCATCCACCGTTCACTAACCTAGGAGCTTATCCGGGTATGCCAAGTCTTCCGGTTTCGGGAGATAATTGCGTATGTCCGCTTGAATTACCGATTGTGCCTTGAAGAACAGTCGAGTCTGCGCGTCTTGCAAAACCATCTGAAGCAAGTGGCTGATATGTAGCCTGTCGAGTCCCCTGGGTTTTGGGTGGTCTAAATCCACGGATAACTCATCTGGCGATTCACCCGGAAATTCTGCAATATCCAACACCATTAAAGCTTGAAGAACAGTGCAAACTTCGCAAAGTGTTGTTAGTTTAGTCTCATGTAGAATGCGCGGTCTAAGGTCATCATAGAGATAATCGCACAGGTTCTCCAAGTAGGCGCTGGGTTTGTTGATTAACTCGTTGCGAAGAGAAGAGAAAGGGTCAAGTAACGCACTATAGTTGGGTTTCTCCCGAGTTAAAGAACTCACGAAACAAAAAAAATTCATCCGTGCATAGCTGCTTTAAATATGTGCACCCTGCATTGGTCTGGATCCGAAACACTAGGTATGTATGCAAGTACAAAGAAGCCATAACTCACGAGTTCCACAAGTTCTGTACGGGTTGGATCGAGCCCTTTGATCTCTTCCATCAGTCGAACGACCAGGAGGTTTTTACGAGCGCTAAAGTAGGCCGAATGACACTCTGACAGGAGAGCAGAAAGTTCGTCCGGATGTACAGCTGCCCGTCGCTCTAGTTCCCCAAGTAACGGGGCCAATTGAGGCGTAACACTTCGGAACCGGGTATACAGGAGATGCGTCTGAGCTGTCACGGACACGTCCTAATCACCTGACATATCAACAGTATTCTTGAGACCAATGCAAACCATACTTTTTCAGATAAGCGCTTGGATATATCCGCCGTCAGAGCCCTCAGGGAGCCAACAAAGAACATCTTGATGAGCGTCATGGCACGCGTCATGCATTGCTGGAAGCGCAACAAGTACACCTCGGCTTCTTTGAAATACCGCTGTATGCAGCAAGATCAGATCTGAGACAAGAAAACTGAAGGAGAAATACGTACGTGAGCTTTGAGATACTCTATGCATATATCAACACGTTCGACCATGTATAAGAAGTCCGTTTGTAGGACGAGAGACTCTCCAGGATGATTGAGCATGCGCGTGGCATGCTCCAGTTCTTGGAAATACTCCAGTCGCGTATCCACCTCATCTGTAAGCTCGAGTAGTGTATCCTGTTGTTTGGGGTCAGAAAGAGCGTCGAAGAAAGAAGACACCTATCCCACTCTTTCCTCTAGGAGTTGCTCACAGGCGTCTTTGATATTCTTACCGCTCCGCTCGACTTTTCTCCACCCCTCCAACATGCCGTCTACCTCCCGTTCGATCTCGTCAATGCGTTCAAGCAGCATATCCGCCGTATCCAGATGATCAGCTAGAATGGCCACGTGCGCACGGAAGTGAGCCTCCTGGCTATGCGCAACCGAGCGGTCAATTTGTGCAAACCAGTCATAGAATTGCTGTGGTGTTTGGACGGGATGCTTTGGATCCAAAGCATGGGAGCTAAGTGATCGAGCGACTATGAGCCCGGGGGTGGAAGGACGTGACCCTGCGCCAAGCTTAGCCGTTGGGTGACGAAGATTGGGGGTGGAAGGACGCGAAGTATCTGCATCCTCGATACTGGACTTTGTAGCTTGAGAATGGCCTTGGCTGATAATGAGCATCTCTTGACTTACTTTGAGAGGTAAAGGGACCTTCTCGCTAGCTGCCTGTACTGTCGCAACGCTCCTCAAAGCCAGATCACTTAGAGGTGCCCTAGCTTCCCATTCCTCAAGGGTGATTTGTGCTTTAGGCTGCTGGATTGGTGCAAGGGGAGCCGTCCGGCGTTGTGGGGCTGCCTTGACCGCGGACATGCAAGCTCTGCTACGAAGCCAAATTGAAAACAGTCCGTCCACTACATTTGGTGTACACGCCTCTTAAGTTTCCACCTCAGGCACTCCACTAAAGACAATTCCATTGAGTCAATACACAGTATCTGCTATGTACTTCACCATGCCATTGTGCGTGTCATATGACTGCTATCAAACGGGTATTTTAATCACGTTGATACATTGGAATCACCCCAAGGTGATGGTTCATCGGGTATAGCTGCGACAGATGAAGCACTGAAAAATGACACTGCAGGTAGACAATCATCCACACAAGCGGATTCTGCAGAATTTCCCACTGATATCTCTGGGAGTTGTGTTCGTCGAAGGGTAAAAACTTTCGGGGCAGGCCCGAGGGTGAAACCCTTGAGGTGATCCGGTAGATCACCAGTGTACGAAGTAGGATCAATGCCAGGAGCTGCATCATGCATTTCATGGGAGTGTTTTTCCGGGCTTGGCGGAGAAAGTGTTACTTTGACTGTTGGGTCCGAAGAAGGTGCCATGCTCGATGAAGTTTGTTCTGTGTGATCTGACGGTGCTCCAGAGGTGACATTGGCACTTCGCAACAGGCCGTTCTCTCCTTCGATGAGACGGAGTGCCTCTCGCAGCGCGTCCTTCTCCATGCGTATTTCGTGAAGTTCCTCTTCCGTCTCAGCTCGTTTGATGCGTTCAGTAGCAACCATTTTATTTGCCTGTGGAACTCTTGAGATGAGAAAGTTGTTATTAAAAAATCCGGTACCTCTTCAAACAGAGCTTGTGACAGTGATTCCAATTCCTCCTCCAAAGCAGCTTTCTCTGCAGCCACGGCCTGATGAGCCTGCCGCTCGCATTCGTACTTGGTTTGCAAATCCTGGAACTCCCTCTCCCGTGTATCTGATATCAATGATGGGAGAGAAGAGGATGTGAGATGTGACGCATGCGAGGGAAGGGGAGGGGACTTGAGACCTGTACACGGTTTCAGAGTATTGTGGAGATGGTGATATGTCTGCCTCACTGCTACCCAACTTAAATCTGAACAATCGACCCTCCTGACTTGTCATGGGTGTCTGTGGCTGCAATGCAGGATTGGCCAAGGTCTCGGCACCACTGACCGACCGCACGGTTGCACTGGATGGCACAGAAGGTCTTTCGGATTCGTTCAGCGAGCCATAATCCAGGCTCTTTGGCCTGTCCTCCGCTGTATTCTGCATATTCTGAACCTCTCGAGCGCTCCATCTCCGCCAGCCCACATCCCTGGCACTGCAAGGTGTTTCCCGTCTCAATGCTTCTTCAAGCATCTCATTGTTAGATATCACCAGCTGGAGATTAGACCTTGCGATATTAAGTTGAGTCTCGAGTTCCGACCGAGTCTTATAAGCTATTTTGAGCAGCGATGACTATAAGGCATTCATACTACGTCGACAGACAGTAGTTGGATAAGGCTCACAAGTTCTTCGACCCTCTTAATGATACGCTCAAGGGCATATCTAAGGTCTTCTTCTTGGCCTTGAGAATAGACACGTCGGGCGTCGCGCAATTCGTCATCAATCCCAGAGAATATTGCAGAATGGGGGGTGCTCGGGGACATGGGAGAAGCCGGCGGCCGCATCTGTGGTGATCGACTCGATGATCCAAAAGATAAATTGGACAGCATGATGAGAGGCTGAGGTCTTGGAAAGCAGCGGCGAGATCAATAACCACGACTACCATATATAGCGAACGTAGACGAGACCCGTTTACACTAAGCACACGACGGACTGTTTCGTTGGCGAACTTCGGCGACGTCTCGTTGCCTGGACTTGGGTGCGACTCCATCCACTACTACCCCACCGTTTTCCAATAACAGGTGAAGCGTAGCGAGCCACGAAGGTACATGTACCCACTACCCTCGACTCATGTCCACTGTTCGCTTCTTCACCCCTAAAAGCTGTCAGCCAGAGTAGGTATAAGTATTAGTGGATATCGAGAACATAACGCGGTATCCACTGCACCCAAATTAAAGCCTGCGATTGTGATCAATTCTAGTCTAAGATCAGTCGGCAAAGGGTCATCGACATCACTCATATAGATTCATCTTTAGAACTACTGGATATATTCTGGGGGATTTTTCCGTTATGTGGTGGCATTCCGTCTACCCAAGAGGCAAGTCAGCATGTCACCAGGAACTCGTACGTCGTGCAGGAAGAAAACCTATAAGACAAGAAAGCACTGGTTATATACGCATCAATATGCAGGGGGACATTAGACGTGGGGGGATACATCGAAGGAACTGAGGGCTACGCCTGCCTTGGCCGACTGGCAGGGGAGAAGTGTAAAAGCAATGTGTACAAATGGAAGAAGTAAAAATGCAGCACGGAATACACAAGAGCAAAGCCTCCGCCATGACGGCGAATAAGAGCGCTAGACGTCACCAATTGGGCTTGGAGGTTGGGCGTAATAGGTAAAGAAATCGTCGAGGGTGAATTGTCCAGTGTACCAACCGCTTGTTCTATGTCTGGGATTTCCAAATTAGCTTGAACTGAAGGTGCAGATAGTCAATAAGTGGATGATGGAGCGATGTTCTCCTCATCACTGTCCTCGTCGCTGCTGCTTTCGCTCTTCTCCTTCGGTGACTCCGTCCCATCAGTTTTCTTGTCGGACTCGGTCGCCTTGGCTTTTGACTCATGCTCCTGGAGTTGCTGCCGGAGCTTGGTGAGCTCAAGCTCCTTCTTCTCGAGTTCTGCTTTATTTTCCTTCTCAGACGTGTCCTTGCGACGCTTCTCGCGCTGTGTGGCATAATCAGCAAATAGTTGTGTTGCAAAATAGCAAAGTAGTTTGGCCAACTGCTCTGATATATATCAGCACTCACTTCGAGTTTCTCCTTCAACTCACGAGCTTCCTTCTCCTTGCTCAGGCGATCCCGAAGTTCCCTCTCGCTGGTGACCCAAGCTGCAGTTCCACTTGCAGCCCCTTCAGGATTGGACTTGTTCCTAAGAAGATCTACACCAAATAAACAAGTTTGTCAGTGCCAGTCACAGCATCTCGACAAACAAACCAGCCCTTCCCATAACACCAGGCACCCATGACCTCAACCTGAAAATGATGGGACAGGGGTAAAAATCAGGACAAACTTACACCCCTGGAGCGCTGCAACGCTAAATTCATCATCTGGAATGGCGTCCGCAAACTCCTTCGCAAGCAGTGAGAGCTGGGCAGCCGTCAAAGGCTTAGGAGTGGCTTGACAAGCGGCAATATGTTCCTCTACCGCAGGGGCTTGGTATGCCTGACTCTTGGTGTCCCACCCCTCCTGACTTGCGACGCACTCGCGTGGCGGGGTCTTCGGTGAGGAAGCTAACGACACCGACGAAGAAGAGAACGAAGGCGACCTTGACCACAGAGTTGAGGAGGTGGAGGAGGGAACAGGTGACTGAGGTGCTGGGGTGGAGGGAAAGTCGATACCCTCGAGATCCGCTTCGATAAGTTCATCTTCTGCCGAAGGGAAGAAATTACGGAAGAGTGCCTCAGCCTGCCATTTGGACGCATTCTTAAACTCTATCCAGACATCCATACGACCAGGTCGTGAGAGTGCAGGATCAAGTCGTTCCAAATGATTGGTCGTCCTAGTTTGATGTCAAAAAGGTGTTTAGCTTTACAGGGCTGGTACTTACGCAAAGAGAATGCGGCCCTCCGCAGCAGCAACACCATCCAAGGCATTTAGAAGGCCACTCAAGCTCAACGTGTTGACGTCCGACAGGTTCTCCTTCTGGCGCCTATGACGACTGTTGCCTGCATTGGCAGGGGCTGGTTGTTCCGAGTTCTCCTCGTTATTATTATTGTTGTTGTTGTTTGAGGCCTCAGGGTTGCCGTTGGAACTCTTGTCACGTGTGACGCTGCGGGTGAAGGCGGCATCAAGATCTTCGAGAAGAAGAATGCAACGTGCAGGAACACGGCCCATAAGTGTGGTTAGCGTGCTATCGCTTATCCACGAAGAAGAGAGCGAGACAACGTAGATGTCAAGCATTAATTCTCCGGCGATAGCATGAATTAAGGAGCTTTTTCCGGATCCCGGGACGCCGTGGAGAAGGTACCCACGACGGAATGGAATGCCGCGGTCGGCATACCACTAATCACAGCAAGAGGCCGAAATAAGTACGACGCCATTAGCAATGAATTAGGAACGCACCTTTTCGGATTTAAGGAAGTCACGGGTGTCGCTAAGAATCATCTCCTTCACGCCCGGGTTGAGGACGATAGAAGACATTGGGCGCTTGTGGCGGGAGTCAGTCCATCTCCAGCTGCCATGGGAATCCGCAAAGTATATTTGCACGCGGTGCACCGCCTCGGCTTCGTATTCCTTCTTCGCTTGTAGGACCAGTTGCTTCAAGATGCTGTTGTTCCGAGCCACCACGCTGCATGCCAAGTCCGTCAGCAGTGAAATACGACATAAATGAATGCAGGGTCCTTTACCTTATTGAGAGGACTTCACAACCACTGCCATCTGTTTTCTTGCTGCGACGTACTCGAAGCCAGTGGCCACGGTAATAAATAGTGTGTGTGGTGTCCGATGTCGGCTGGAAGACAACTCGGGTCTTCACCTTTCCAGGTGGAGAGTTTTCGTCTTCCTCTTCTTCGTCGCCAAAGGAGTTGTCGGTAGAGCGCGCACCCGACAAACCTGGGGTCGAGGTTCGGGTGGTGGTCTCAAACTCCCTTGAGCGCTGCCACTCGGGTCGACGTGAGAGCCAAAGCATTAGCCAGTCATATGGATAGTCTTCCTCTGAGAAGTGTGCAGTGAGGAAGAATGCTGTGTAGGGTAGCGGTGAGCATGAGTGAGAAATGGGTCACGGAAACGAGCTGCTTACAGTTGACAAAGTGGGACCTGGGGGCGACGAAGGTGAGGAAGATGGAAACTGAGTGCAACGGGATACATACCAGGCAGAGCTGGAAACTCTCCTTGCTGTTTCGACAGTACCGCCCAAAACGACGAGTTTCATGCCGTCAACGACGGACGAGCCCCCAGCGCCTCCGACGAGAGGTTGCACGAGCGACTTGAGAACGTCCATGACGAAGCAACAGTGGGCAAACTGAGGCTGGTGTAGAAAGAAGGACGGGAAGATGGGGGCGACAACGCAAGGTAGAAGCGAATAGTTGTGGAGGCAAGTACTGTGCAGCTAGGCTATATAAGTTGTGCAAAGGTACAAGGGCCTAGAACTAGAGACGAGAGCTGGCTGCGGTGACGGTGACAGTGTCTGACTTGTAGCGGTACCGGACGACCCTCAGTGAGCTCTGAGTGGTGAAACGATGAGGAAGCAAGTCAAGACGCGTCAGCAAGGGAACGTGGGTTCATAAGTACCCCGGAAATAATTAGCGCCCATCAGGACCACGCCACAGCAGCAGCCGAACAGGCTCAAGTGACTCTCACAGCCCTGCATTGGAACCGAGTAGATACATTCAAGAAATCACGACACAGCATAGTACAGTCCCTCCACCGCAACATTGGCTTGCCAGATGCCCAGGTTGCGCACCACCCGTAGCATCAACGGCGCGGGGAGCACGAGTATGTACGACACTGGCACCACTGCTACCAAGAGAACCGTAGCACCCAGCGTGATGCTTGGCTTGACCACAAGGAAATAGAACAGCGCTTGGTATGTCGTTGGATCGGCGAACTGCCAGAAACGCGGGGAGATAGACAGGTTAAGAACATCAAGAAGCGCATACATCCAAACGCACCATCGCGTACGTGTTCTTGTAGAACGAGGTTTCGTAACAAGCGATGCCATTCTCAATCTCAGACGGTAGCGGAGGTCTTGTGCGCTGAAATATTGGATGAGGCGGATACGGAGGTGGATGTGCGAGTGGCCCGTGGAACTTGAATTGCAAAGCGAGCTGCAAAACCAGTTTAACGCAGCATGCAAGAGCTAAACTGTTTCCGTCACCTCTCCTCTAGCGAATACCCTAGCTCCGAGCAAGTCCAGAAAGCAAAGAACTGCACCAATGGGCAACGTAATTATCAGCGTCGTTCCAGTCTTGAAAGGGTTAATATCAGTACAGCCTCTTTGCAGAGCATGGGCAGACCCACCAACGTAAAGACAAATAGGTAAACCCATGCCATCAGTGCATAGGGGAAATTCAATACCAATAAATGGAACGCTGCAGCATGGTAGGCTCTGCGACCAAGTGGTCGGAAGTATCTAGTCCACCCACGCTTGGAGAACAATGGCCACCGAGTAGGACGGTCGAGTGCATCTACACCAGGGCCTTGTGATAGCCGCGCACCATGTCTTATCTGACCGTGTCCATCTGCTGCATCTATCTCAGACTCGTCATCTGGGTCATGGAAAAGGGATAAGACGGTCTGCGTTAAAGAGGGTGCACAAGAACTAGAGGATCTTATGGTGCTCGAATGTGAACTTGAACGAGGGCGTAAGAAATGCCGCCTCCCGGATGGCGGGTGAGGGAGCAAGGGTGTTGTTTCCAAGGGTTCGTATGCAGAGGTGAGGCGCTGAGGGTGCGGTACAAGGTCTGCAGCATGGTCCAGCTCTGCAATGGGAAGCCCATTATGCATGGCTCTTGCTGTTCGACGTCTGCGACCAGTCCGTTGTGTTCGTGTCCGCGGTTGAGGAGAAGGGTATGGAGGAGGAGGGTCGTTGATATCCAGCAGGATGGAAGGTTCCCGCTGAGCGTCGATTGCGATCTGCTCCTGCGGTGGTTCTGTCATGATAATGGCGGGTAAGTAGGAAGACGGTCACCTTGCAGACACCATGTTGCTAGTCACCTGACTTGATAGATGGCACATCAGAGGAATTCTATATGTACATCACCAACAGACAGGCTGGAAGTTGGCCAGGACTACGTCTCTATTGGATTCTCGGGCAGAGAAGTGAGTAGAACTCTTGTGATGGCCCCTTATTTATCTACACTGTTTTTTCGTGCTCATTGTGTCCTGTTCTTAGGCTTCCGGCATTTCAGAGCGTTCCAAAGGCTGCACCCGGTATCAAGAAATCATCTGCGACCACTGCTGTAATCTTGGTGAGTACCCAGATGACACTGAGATAGTGTCCATGGGCTTATTCATCCAGGTCAGTGTAATGCAACAAAAAGGAACTGACAATATACAAAAAAAATTGCTAGTCATCTAGTGCGAGGAACACAGCGATGTACTCACAGGCCAGTACATAAAAGTCTATCCGGGACATGATCAGACCCATCGCTTCAAGCCGGTAATACGTTCTTTTCTTCTGATAGACATGCCACATATCCCTGGTGCTTACTCCGCTGTTATTGTGACAGAACACGAGAGCCTGGGGACGAGGGATACAGGGGACTACTGCAAGCATAGTCCATGCGAACGATAATATGATTCTGTTCAAACCTCCATTTTTATTCAGCAATATCTAGGATGGTTAAATACACCCTTCCCATGAGGTAAAGGTTTTATGATGGTTCTGCTGGCCGACCGCAGAGCCTGAAAAGAAACCAAGGTCACCAGACGCACAAGTGTCCCAAGTATGTAGCGAGTCACCGCCTTGCAAGTCCGACACTAGACTGGGGCGCTGCATGTTTCGGACAATGTTAATTCCCGAAAAGCTCATCCTCAGTGATAGAAACTCGCCCGCAGAGTGGAACAGCCAACCTTGTGGCTTGACAGAACTCTGCATTCGCGTGATATGCTGTTACAGGTTACAACTGTGTCCAAGAAACAATCACAAGTATCGGCGCTATAGCCAAGTGGTTACGGCGACAGATTCGAATGCGAGTACAATCTGTTCCTCTTTGAGGGCGCAGGTTCAAATCCTGCTGGCGTCGGTTGCTTGTTCTTTTTTGTGCACAAGCACCCGTTCTGGTGGTCCAGCCTGGTCGAGCCCACTCCAAGCGGTCCTTCGAAGTTTCGGCTGCGCTCCAACTCTGTAAATGAATAAGCCTGAGTTACGAAAATGGTTTGACAAAAAATACAAATTACTATGACAGATAAATATTTACAGCCGACGCCGAGAGTCAGCGGCGACGCGAGCTGGGCCCGCCGGCCTGTGCTGCGGCCGTGCTCTCGGGTGTAGGAGGTTGGAGCCCACTGAACCGCTCCACGGGTGATGTCAGGCGTGAATAAGGATAAGTCATATTTTGCAAATTGAATATTTTTTGAAAATGGAAATGTGGTTAAAGGCTACTTTCGCCGTGTTTTGCACTCAACCAAGTCTCTGTCATTGGTCCGACGCCAGCTAATTTCTGTTCGCCCACGCTCCTTCCTCCATTTATCTTTCTTGTCTGACCTTTTATCTTTTCCCTCTTTATCCATTCGTCTCGGCCACCATAATGGGTTGCGTACAGTCCACCGGTGTCGACAGCGATGCAAAGGCTCGTGAGTGCTTGGTTCCCCACGCGCGCTCTTTTCACAAAGCTGCTCACTCCTTCTACAGGCAACGATGAGATCGAAAACCAACTCAAGCGCGATAAAATGCTGGCCAAAAACGAAATCAAAATGTTGTTACTGGGAGCGGGAGAGTCGGGCAAGGTCAGTTCATCCCTCATGCACTCGCACAACGCTTCCATTCCGTGCTTTCTCTCCAGTCAACGGTTCTCAAGCAAATGAAGCTCATTCACCACGGCGGCTACAACGACTCGGAACGAGATTCATACAAGGAAATTATCTTCTCAAATACCATCCAGTCGATGCGGTATGTAATTCCCTCAACCATCCCGACTTGAGTCTCAACAGTTCACATGACAGTGCTATCCTTGAAGCGATGCCTCAGCTTGACATCTCGTTGTCGCCACAGAATGACGCTCGTCGTGCCGTCATTCTTGCTCTCCCGGTACAGATAGAAGGCGATGTCCTACCAAGGGACGTCGCGGATGCCATTCGCGGGCTCTGGAAAGACGCTGGCGTGAAGGAAGCTGTCCGTCGGTCTCGCGAGTTTCAGCTGAACGACTCTGCGGTCTATTACTTCAATGCAATCGATCGCATGGCAGCGCCAGGATACCTACCGACGGACCAAGATATACTTAGAAGCCGAGTCAAGACAACTGGCATTACGGAGACCACGTTCAAGGTTGGCGAGTTGACTTATAGACTGTTCGACGTCGGTGGTCAACGAAGCGAGCGTAAGAAGTGGATCCACTGCTTCGAAAACGTTACGGCCCTTGTATTCCTGGTTAGTCTTAGCGAGTATGACCAGATGCTTTACGAGGATGAGAGCGTGGCATGTTTTTCTTCTTGGCTTTTATCGCGCGCTTGCACTGATGTGTTCAACAGAACCGCATGCAGGAGGCGCTCACCTTGTTTGATTCGATATGCAACTCCCGATGGTTTGTCAAGACATCGATTGTACGTTCCTTACCTCTTTCCTGAATGCTGGGGGCGTTTATGCTAGGACAGATCCTATTCTTGAACAAGATTGATCTTTTCGCTGAGAAGTTGCCACACTCGCCTCTGGGCGACTACTTCCCAGACTACACGGGCGGTGACAACTACGACGCTGCCTGTGACTACCTGCTCCATCGATTCGTAGCACTCAATCAGAATGCTGCGACAAAGCAGATATACGCGCATTACACGTGTGCAACAGATACGCAGCAGATCAAATGTGCGTCTACCTCGCAAACCCCGTTTACCTACGACTAACCCTTGGTTTTTGCAGTCGTGTTGAGTGCCATCCAAGACATTCTTCTACAAATCCACTTGCGCGAGTGTGGTTTGCTGTGATTGGGACGGTGTTCCTTGGTTACGACTTCCTTGGTGGCTCTCTTACACTGCATAATCTGCTTCAGACTAGGTATTCACTTGCATATTTCATTTCTATCTCGCATCGGCTCTCCAGTTATATATGTTGGTTACCTGAGTCTCTTGTTAATACGAATCTACGTGATTCTTTCCTCCGTTTCAAGTTATTCTGAACGCTGATTGGGTTCACCGATACTTTGTGTCGTTTATTGTTGGTGACCTTTTTTTTCACCATGGCTCTCGCTCGACTCATGTGAATGTGAAACTTCGATACCCAATTTTTTTTACGATTATCATGTAATGGATAAACGCGTTGGACAACGCATTTCTGAGCATCGTGATCGACGTTACAAATCGACTAGTCGCCTGACTTGCCCTGACAAGCGACATTTGTAGTTACCTCCTTGTCAATCACGACCCACTTACAATATTTATAGGCGTGATCTATCGGGACGTCCGTCTACGTGGAAGGCGTTGGTAGAAAGACTTCAAAAGTTGCACCAAGATCTACGTACTAATAGTTCGAAGAACAGACCGGATCAAGCACTGAGCCGCGTTTGATGGTACGGACGGCTGTTGCCCGGTTGTCTCGTCATGCTCGCTGGCACGCTGACATGACTTGGTGACAGCTGGTAACATTGCAAACTTGCAAATATTGACAAGGGGGCAGTGTCCCTGATAAATCAGCGCAGGCCGATCTCCTTGGTTTGTTGGCTGTATCAGGGGATTTGATACATGGCACTCGCCTTTCAGTAAGTAGAATCGACCAACCTTACCATGCCACGTCGACACCTGCAAGGAAGGAAGAGCAGATTGATCATATTAGCCATCAGGACAGGTGGGTTATCCCCCCAAGATAATACAAGTCACAAATTACTATCAACACAATGCACATATGAACGAATGGGGAATACGAAGGAGGCTAGTTCTGTGCTTGTTGTTGCACCAGAAGTTGAACTACTGCTTCTGGCATATTGGAAACGTGGCCAACGATGTTGTACCGTTTCCTGGGAGGCGGCGGTCGTTGTAAGCTCACCTAGATAAACCCACAACTAGTGTGGAGCAGAGAATAGGATACATACGAAAAGAACGAATGCCAATCGTCGAGAACTTTCATCTCGTTTACTGGCAGGTTGGTATAGTCTGGGACGGCGTCTTCGGGTTTGAGGCTCGACATTCCGAGGCCCCTTGAACCGTCCTTGCCAGCGAATAAATTGTAAGAACATCCTTTCCCATAGACATCTCTTTTTCTAGTGACGTCAAATACGTCGCCTGGGATAAGAAAGGTTGACCCATCAGCCTCGTGGTCTGATACGTACAGACTTCCTCGGAGACAACGAACCTTTGATGGAAACGTATATGGGCTTCGATGGGTCTGATCCATCATACTGATTCAACTCCTCGAGTGTGATTGGGTCATCCTTGGGAGGATCGAGGTCGTCTCTGGGCGGTTGCATGATGGTTTTCAGTGACTTCTTCTCGTTTGTCTGAGATGTGGTGATCGAGGGAGTAGACTGCGGACCAGATGGAGATAGGACGTGGCGTCGTATGAGGAAGAGAAGGGAGAAGCCAAATACGAGAGCGTAGACGAACAGCGACAACATTTGACAGTTGAGCGCCACGGACAGCCGCAGAATTTGAGTCAGTTGCACTGCTGAACAAGAAACAAGCAGCTCTTCCAGCCGCTGCGCACTTCATCATACGATTTTCCTGATGACGTGTCTTGGCTTTTTAATTATACGCTCAACGGCATCACTACTGCATTCTTACACTAAACTTGGCATTTTTTAGGACTGGAGACTGGGGATTGAGTCCTTTCCGAGCCCGGGGCTTCAATTACTGCAACCGTGACCTTCAATGCAAATCCCATGGTTCGCCATTACCGAAGTCTCGTCTTCGACCTCTCCACAGTGGACTCGGCGACTGCGGCCAGCGGTGCACTCTGAACGGGGGTTTCACGTTGCATTCCAAAGTGTGTATTCGCCTCATCCATCCCTGACACAATCATTCACCTCCCTGGTAATGAACCCATTTGAGGACTGGGGTATTGTGCCGGCCACCGCTCCATTACGGCGCGCTCACTCCGATAAGTCAGGATCATCATCCACGTCCAGCGGTTTGGGCAATTCGGTTTCCCTATGGCGCTGATGCCGACATGGGTCAGACACCTTACACAGGGTCAGGATGTACCCCAGGTGGGCTAGTAGGAACGGTAGGAGAGATACGATGATATCTCTGCCAGTTTCGTCTTCGTATGCAGGCGAAGGTGAGTATGGATTCTTCGATCTACGTGGCTCTATTCTCGGGAGGTATGCTTCAGGACGAATCTCATCATCGCTATTGCTTATGCCAGACTATAACATTATTCCGATGACACCACCTTCCGCGGGGCTGATAGGCTCGACCATCCATACTAGCTTCCGACCCCATCGCTTTTCTGAAGCGAAATGATTTATTGTCTGTCAGGAATCCTCCGACCCTATATGCCCGAGGCAGAGTGAAAAGAGAAAGATCAAGGGTCAAAGTCTGGTTGGACGATTTAATCGGACCCTGCGATCGCAAATCTCAGCCAGATCGCCTCACCAAACATGGTGCCAGATTATTATCTCGCATAATTGCCAGTCGAGGTGTGTAAATTTCCTAGAAACCTTAAATGTTATTGGCACAACCTTTTCACATGCACGCCATCACCTAAAGGAGTTGGAAACTCATAAATGGGGCCCCCTAAAGTTTGGCAAACACCCTCACAGTATTGCCTGAGGTTGAAACAGTTTGGTCATTGCATTCCATTTAAAAATGATGATGTGACGCTGTTGGGTATCCGAGGACGATAATATACAATGAGCTTAGTACTCTCAAACTGTGATTAATGAATGAAATTATTGTCAAAGGAGAAAGGAAAGAAGTATCATCGTGTGCGTAAAACTTTGGCATGAAGAAGAGGCGTACAATACCTCAGAAAGGCTACAGAGACCAGCAGCTTCCACAGAATTTGGTGCTTTGGTCAGGTATAACAACATGGTTGACGTAGTAACAAAATTAGGTGTGCAGACACATACATGGTGTTAGCATTGGCGTTTCACCCCCTACCATGAGGAGGGGGAGAAAACGAAGCGTTCGAAGAACTAGGAGGTGGAATGTTGATGGCATGGCAGGTTTCTGTGACCCTCTTCCGTAATTCGTCGCATTTGCTTTGCAAAACTGAAAAGAGAGATAAATACCGAGATTTCTGCCAAGACACTATGGCTGAACAGCTTACCCGGACAGGGCCATAACGTGTTCAAAAGCTCGATGGGAACTAATATATCTTTTGCGACTTCCAAAGCCTCAATTAAAGACCGGTCGTTCTCCCAGAGTGAAAGACATCTAAAATCAGAGTTCATGGACAGGGGAAAAAAATACTACCGACAAGCACTCACATAGAAATCTGGTTCGCAAACCATGTCAATTGGAAAGGGCGTCTGTTGAACGAATCGCTTCGACCATCTCCCAGGCGCTCGACCGACACTCGGACTCTCCTGATAAAGTAACCAAGGTGGTAGACTATTTGGGGATTGAGAACGCCAGCCCTGCATTGACGAATGAGAACCTACGCCACTGTTCCGAGTGTTTTCGGCTGAATGATGGCAGTTGCCCAGCGTCAGGGCCATGGATACTACGAAACGATTACAAAACACCTGCTGAGAATTTGTTATTGAGAAACCAACCTTTGGAGTATGGAAGTTATGATCATTTGGGTGCTGTAGAAATTTCGTAAGACCAATATGAAGAAGCGGGAGGAAAAGTTTTTTCAAGGTTACACACCTGTAGACGTACTCCCGACACATGTATAGTAAAACCATGTCAAGATTGCACGTGTGCAAATCGATAGCGCCTTGCATCTCTTGAGTCTCCCTCCAGGCCTGGAGCGCGAGCTCCGACGTCACCTCACTGGCGAAAGTGTTCTTCCGCAAGTGGGTGGCACAGAAGTTCCAAAGGAGCATACTGCGGCAATAAAGTGCCCAAATGGAGTCCTTGGGCGATTGGGGCTTATGTTCGGGAGACCCGCGTTCCGATACTTCCCCAGGGAATAACAATCGAAACTGCGGTATCAAGCCACACACATCAGCAAACCACATAACGCCCAGTTTCCGAATTCGAAGCCATTCAGTGAAAAAAAGAGCGCAGCTGATGAGGAGTTGATATGCCCGTTATGGAAAGACTTACATTAGATGGGTCTGTCATAAAAAGTTCTACTGGTTCCTTCCGAAAGGTAAGGCAGCGTGACGTGTAGCTGGCCACGAGGCTGAGCGCACTCCAACATAGCCTCCTGCGATCTTCCTTGTCCGCTTCCTCGGACGTCCAGAGGGAGTTATTATAAGGTGGAGTAAAGGTCCAAAATGGCGAACACTGATCAGACATGACCGATGAGTTCGACGAAAATGAAACGCAGGAGCATTTGTATGCGATGGGCGACGAACGAATGCTGTCTTTTGGTGTGCTGCCGAACGTGCGTCTTCGAGCAACCGGAACGGTATTGGGGGTAAACGTCGATACATCAAGTTCGTTGCTGTCCATGAATGCGAGACCGAGAGTGCGGATAATGTGGTCGAGGTGCACAAGCGCCTCTCTTTCCCGTTCGAAAGTATAAAGGTGATGTGCCGAAGACTCGTAAACAGCAAGCATCTATGATCGTTAGAAAGAGTGCGTATAAGAGGTGGAAAGAACACACCAGTGCTGCTTTTGCGAGGTTGATATCTATCAACTGTGCACTCCACGATGCCTCGAGTGAAGACTGAGCTGTGTCCCTGAACCATGCAGCCCGATTCCGCCCTGCGGTACCCAGCCCCATTTCACTCGACTTCATTAACGTCGCCACTGCCAGACCGGCGAACACCAAGGACAACTGCGATAACGAGAGATCTCCAGAGCCATAAAGCTGTCGGACAAACTCGGTAGCGTTGATAGTAGGCAGCCAATAACCCGGTGTTGTAAACCTGCAATTAAATCAGTCGAAATTACCCAGTGGAAGGTTGTGACGCTCACACAACAGACAAGTCCTTGGCTATGTCTTGCATCCTGAAAGGTGACAATTGTCAGGTGTGCCTTGTCTGAACGGGAGATGTATATCATACGATTGCTCTCGAGTATTGGAGTACCGGTCCAACAAACTATTCCACGACTCCTTCGGGTCGTATTGGAGGGTTGATGCAGATGACACACGCAGTTTATCTGACTGCTGGAGCACGGGTAGGGCATAAGAAAGGAGCACAGTACATTGAAAAGCTAGGGGCGTACAGCAGGGTAGCTATTGGACAAAGCTGTCGATTGAACGGGCGATGGTAACTCGGAGCGTTGAGAAGAGAGTGATGGTTGAGCGAGATGAGCGCAGTCATCCTGTTCGGAGGAAACTCGTTGAGATTGTGAGCTGGACTGTGCGGGAGCCACGGCTTTTTTTCTTTTTGATGGAGGGATGGGGGGTGCGGAACCTTCAGCGGGACGTTTTTTACAGGAGCGCTGGCGAGTCCCGGGACGCTTGTCTGGTCCCCGACGTTTCGGGACGGCATCGTACTGACATTCGTTTGATCGACGGACGCAATTGTGACATATCGGTCGCGTTGAATCACAACGGATCTTCCTCGCTCGACTTCGGAGACACGTGAGTGATAGTTTTGACGATCTGAGTGGGAGAAGCGCACCATTGACGACACGCTATCACCAAGTTTGAAGTTTCCCGGCGGGTATTCTGTGAGGTTGACGGGGTCTGTTGTTGAGCTGGTTGAGCAGGCTGCTGGGGGTGTTGAGAGGCCTGCTGGGGTTGTTGGGAAGCGGCGGACTGGATTATCGGCTGGAGATCTAGTTCGCGTTTCGGTACGATAGATCGTGGATCACTCCCGGAGGAAATGTGTACGGGTGGCGTCGAATATGAGTGGTCACGCGCTGCATCTCCAGAATACCTGCGATGGGATGGAGGAAGGTGATAGGTGGGCCCGCCACTTCCGCCACTTATGGGCGGCGGGGGGAGGCACGGACTGTGATACGAATGCGGGGGGATGTCGAGACCAAGATGATTTCGATGTGGGATGGGGTAGTCTTGGGAATACGAGTGGTGGTGTGGGTGGTTTGCCGAGTGCAGATGGAGATGGTCGTCGTAGACATGGGGCGAGGACTGTGGGACGGAGAGATGGATGGTTTTGTAGTCGAACTGGGATGCGAGGACGCCAGCAGCGTTGTGGATGTCGAGCTGATCGTGGTGATACCGGACTTTATTGGTTGAGGAGGTGTCAAGCGAGGATGGTCAGTTTGGAAAAGAGAGCGAGACTTACTACTGTCCCCGTGCGGTGGCGGGAACTGGGCCCCGAAGATGGGAGAGTGGAGGCCGGAGCCATCCTCGCTGGACTGGGGACCGTCCTCGACAATGATGGGATGGGGGTACGGGGAGTAGACGTCGCCGTTTGCGCTGGCGACCATGGGTGTGGTGGAGGACGAGATGAGAGAGAGAGAGAGAGACAACGAGGAGGAGTAATGTGCTTGGCCACGCGAGACTGGAGGGGGGGTCCTTATGAAACGAAACGATCCTACCGTATTGGCGAAGAACGCGAAGATCAGCCAATCTCGATCTTGGTATCAAAATCTGGCCAAACGCGGTCAAATCCGCGCAAATCCCTCGTGCCCCCCCGTTTTTGCGCTGGGAACGCCCCCCGCCCAATTCGGACACGGCTCGGGACCGCTTTCGCCGGCCAGCTCATCCTCTGCAGGTCATCCGACGCGGCGCATACGTGGCTTACCCCACGGCGCTGCTGTCCGCCGGGGGGGGCTGCTGGGGCCTCCGGATCCAGCCAAGGTGCCTGGTCGTCATGCGTGCGATTCTGCAGAACTCTAAATTATATTTTTATTGCAATTGGACACGTCTAAATATGGGCCGTGTTTTCCCTCGAATTTTCGCTTTCAGGCTTTCCATTTCACCACTTTCCGAATCAGACATGTCCCCATTTGCAATTTCCTCTCTCCGCGGTCTGTGCGTCGTCCTCGTATCGCAATCACACCGCACCATCACCGGGAACCCTCCCATTTCGATAGCCTCGCCTCCTCATCATGATGTCGCGACGCTAATACCTAACCCCTGTCTGCCACAGCTTTGGGCCAAATTCACTTTGCACACGAAATTCCCTTTTTGGGCTCACTCCGCCTTGCGTGCTCGCCGTCCCCAGCAGCACTTGTGCCCATGTTGTCGTGGCTACTCTCTTGCTGTGGAAGACGCAAGCTCAACGATCCAGAGGTGCGTCCCAATCCAACATCGTCGTCGGCGACGCAGACAAGCATGTTTTAGGCGCTTCCCGATGAACGCACCCCCATGATTCCTGCCACCGAGGACACCCCGATGCAAGTACTCGCCCTTTGACTGCATCTGCTGTTTGATAACCGTACCGAAGCACGCAACCCCGCGTCGTGGACCACCAAAGGCTCAAAGAGAGACTGGGCTCGGTCCTCAAATCCAAGGAGACGTACGCCCGTGTCGTCTGCTCGCACGTTCTGCCTAACCACACACTCTGACAGAAAAATGGTCAACGTGAATGCCGAGTTTCCCTTCAACCTCCACAACCAACGCCTGGACGACCCCTCTCCTTCCCGCTCCTCCCGCAACGTCTCAGGGGGGACATATGGCAGCAGCCGCCACGCGTCGCTTTCGCCCCACCCCTCCATTAAAAAGTCTCGGTCGAGTGCCTCCGTCCCTGGTGACCATGAGCTATTCTCCTCTCAAGTCCTCCCCCCACATCGCCTTCCGGCAGTTTTGAACGTAAAGCTCGTCAAAGTGGGAGGTAGTTCCGATGTGATGGAATCGCTAAGGTCAGCCGACGAAAAGCACGAGTCCGCAGGAGACGCCCAGTCGACAGGGCCAGTTCAACATCCACAACCCTCGCCCTCGGCGCAAGGGCCGCCATCCCACCACCAAGTAGGTCATCTGAACTGATCCTGCTCCTTGCTCCGTCGCGTGATCTGATCTCTCGCTGTCAGGTGGCCCCCAGTGACCTTGACCTGGACCAACACACCGCTTCGCCTGAAAGCTTCACCTTCCACGACGCTGGTGCCGTATCACGTTCATGGAGGGACTGAAGTGACCTCTTGGCATATGTATCCACCATCCCACTCATTTCGGACCTTGCATACGCGCCTCGTTTAGTGTATAATTCCTTTCTGGTATTTCGTGTTATCTCCACGAGGTCCTCCATGCATTATTGTGCGGCAATTTCAATTCTTATCCTTCTTTTCCTTTGTAGTTTCTCCCGGACCGAAGGTGTGAACAAAGGCTAGGGAGCGGACGTTGAACCTAGAATTCCCTGCGTGGGTGGCGGGAAACAGCACTTATCCAATTCCCAGACGCAACGTTCTGATAGACAAGTAATATATCGCGGTCGACCAGTCACTAGTCTACAGCATTCGGCTCAACACTTTTCCACCCGCTACGTGTTTGATTCATGCTGGGTTGGAATATTTGATGAGGCAACGTGCTCCCAGCAACACCATCAAAACTCTCAAACTTGGTGACCCCCGCTGTCCTTGTCTACTTTGGGATACGGTTGGTGGACACCTGCAGGGTCATGAAACATCTCAGTCGTCGTTTGCACGGCCCCGACTGTCGGAAAAGAAGTCGCTGAAATACAGCAAGGTTTGACAATAGAGCTCTGCGTTGGCTTGTTCCTGTGACGTGGAACTGCACATATGTTTGCCGTTCTGATCTATCAGGACTGGAGAACAGGCTAGAATTTCTAGAACAGGCCTCAACAACGACGACTCCATGGGGCAAACAAAATATGTGGCGCAAAGGGGTTCCAATATGTTCCCGGTCTCCAAGTTTGGGACCCTCCGCAGGTCTGCCAAAGAACAAAAAAAAACAAATCCGAGGCTCTTCCATCGCTCTCTGCTGCCCCCTTCGTGCGATAGAGTTGTGGTGTGTGATACGGGATCACGATCTCGATTCCACAAACGGCAGCCTGTCTGGGCAAAATATATCAAGCTGAAAAAGCCCCGAGCAATTTCAAACCTCTTAACTTTGTTGCCCCTTTGGATCATTGGATTAGTACCTATACGTGTCTTATCTTGGTGCCCAAATTCAGTCTCTGCTGTCCCAAGTACCGGTGAGGTTCTTCTGGCACAGCCTGCCGGGCATCTGGGACTGCATTCAGGGAAAGCCCGGGGTGCTCCGATGCAGGTGGGGTGGTTGCAATGGGGATTTGTTTCATGGAAATCCAACAAGTCATCGAGCTCGAGGCAAGTAACTCCCTTGCCAGCGGTAAACTCACAACAGGGATGCCCTTTTTGCCAGCAAGCACCCGGAGGGCTGACCACTTTCTGGTGGTAACATGACCCCTTAGGGATGCCCATGCAGGCTACCATCCATACTCTTTCGCAGATACTCCTCGCCCCCCCCCCCCCCCCCCCCCCCCCGTAAACGAATTTTCACATGTCAGCGATTACAAATAGATCACTCACTCACGGCGCTGCACAGACACAGATACGGTGACAAGGTGCTGATTCATCAGCCCGTAGGTGATGAGTGGGGTGGTTCCATGAGAGCTGGTAACACCACACTCGTGTTCGGAAGTCCAATTTGGATCACGCAGTATATGCGGGCGCATGGGCTGTGCAGCGAAGACACAAACGTAAGCGATCAATGATGTCAATTGAAATCAGACCCACCAAGTAGGCTCCACGGTTTTATCTTCCAAAAAGTACAGGTTGGTTTCCATGACTAACCAATTTCAATGAATTATGAGCTTCGGAAGGCAGCTGCGTTGTATCTGCTATCGTTGCGCCTTGTAGCCTTGCAGGATATATTAGCAGCTCAGGGATAGAGAACCAAGCGATAGTAAATCAGCAAGGCGCACCCCACAGCTGGGAAAAACGTTCAACCAGCTGTCCCAAACAAATCTCCTCAGGAGTCATGCGTGCTTCATTTATGCGGAAACGATGCGCCACTAAACAAATAGAACGGGCGCTGAGCACCCATTCTGAGTATTGTTTTTCGCCGTGAGGTCTGCTCCAGTCATTAGCGTTTGTGCAGTGAACGTGACGTACTTGGTGCATGACTTGCTCGAGGTAAAACTCTAACCTCACTGAGCATGATCACACCAATTGTTAATCGGCAAAACGGTACACATGTTATGATGGTAGCGCCAAAAGTTTTGGCAGGCGAACATCCACCCACAGCGAGTGGCAGATAAGGTTTGCTGCCGCGTGCCCAAACGGACATGTAGGCGATCGAACACAAGGCATGCTACTAGATGCCCAGTTGACCGCTTGAAAACTAGACCTATCCAAATCGGGGTCCTGGCATTCTCAAACACTTTGTGCTGCAGGTCTCCGTGGTGAACACGATTGGCAATAAGAAATGGTCGACATCCTTGACACCACCGGACCATGTGGAAGATACACGACCAATCACGACCTTGAGTTCGGGTGGCCGATCACAGTGAAAGTGAGGATGTTAAGATCTACAGCGTGCTCCGTTGCCACTCGAACCATCGATGTGGGTGTTCCGACAACAGTGACATTTGAGAGAGAAGCAGATGAACCCAAGCTTTCATAAAAAGTAGTCCGACATCAGATGCTGCGACCCATCCAAACAAAAAAATATTTGCCCTGGGCTATGGGGACAATGTCATACCTCTACATTGAGACCACATTAGCGCCTCTGCTACAGAAAACGCACAAGGGGTCTGACTGGTTGGGACATAGCTGTTCACATCACTCGACGAGAACGACCACCCTAGTCGTGTCTGTAGCGAGCGCTGGGTCTGTCCCTCACGGTGTTCAGGTTCCATCTTCGCCTATCCCGTTCCCTTTCGCGCTCACGTTCGACAGAGTCGTAATCCCTAGAGCGGGCGGGTGGGTTCTCGCGCCCGTTGGGAGAACGTGAGCGAGAACGGTCGTCATCGTCGTGTCTGTGCTTTCGGCGTGATGGAGACCTTGATCGGGAGCGAAAGCGGGCATCATTCATGGATATGCCCCGATCACGCGCTGCACGTGGTGCACGTCTTGCCTCCTTCCGTGCCCTCTTCTCCTCCTTGCGCTCTGCTTTTTGTCGCTTCTTTTTCTCCATCTGTTCTGCTTCATCCTCAGGACCTTGAACCAATTGGGTACTAGCTGAGGCTGCCACCCCTATCACCTGACCGTTTGTGGATGATGGAGAAAAGCCGCTAATGACGGAGGAGGTAAGCAACACGGGAGGTGCGCAAGGACGATGGCATACAGAGCTACCGAAAGAGCTTCCGCTTCCATTTCTTTGAGTTGGCGTATCTCTTCATCCCTCTCCGCCTGTGTCTGTGATTTGTCCCTGTTGTACCAGTGAACATCCTTGTTCTTCTGCCACCTACCAGTTGGCGCATTAATACTGTGCCCAAGGTAGTGCTGTCTATAGCTTCAATAAAAATTCCTCGAAACTTGTAAAATACCTACATACTTCTCTGTCTTTGTCTGCGGAGACGTCCGACCATTTGAACTGGGCTTGTCCGCCTCGTGTCCCTCCACGTACTGGCTCGAACATTTCAGATTTTGCTGTACAGATACACGGTGTACGGTTAGTCGTCAAGAATTATGTCATCAGCCTCTCTCACTGCTGACTAAACACGGAATGCTGATTCTGGCCTAATACCCAGTCGTTTTCTGACCATCTCGTCAAGGACTAGGACCTGTGAAAAGGCAATTAGAACAAGCATGAATGATCGAACACTTCAGATTTGGTGATGCGTGTCATCGCAGTCGCGTTCTTGTTATCACTGCTTTGATCGCAACGTCTCCAACCAGCGCATGCATCCTACATTCGATGGTGTGCTTGGTGGCTCCACATTGACCACATCGCGTTCTCGCGTCCCAGGTGAGTAGTCTGCTTGTTTTCTACGTAGTACAGGGACTCATCGTGTTACAGCTGAAAGGACGGATCCAGTAGCGGCTGTCATTATTTGAATTCATTTTCCCTTGTCGGAATGCCCTGCTGGAGAGAGATCTAACTGCTGGCCAGAGGTCACAAACCTGGACCACGGACGTTTATCTTGAAGTTGCGAGCATAGGGCCGTGACACATGGACCAACTTCCTCTAATGCTCTATTGCAATGGCATCATTGCGTTCATTTCGGATCTCCCACTGATCGACTTCGAAGACCCCAGGATGTAGTGGTTAGTATACACATTATGCCCTTGGGAAACTGTATGTAACTGTTTTCTTTGTACTGCCGCAGTTGGTTGCGGCACCGTATACGAATATAGAATTTCTCTGATGACCTCATGAAACTGTACACGAGTTCTGAACGACTCGATGGCATCGATGAACTAACATACCTGTTGAAAGTGGTCAACTGTGAGGCATGTAGGATGACAGTCCAGTGAAATGCTCTTACAGGTATCTCATTGGTCTGGAAACCCTGCATATTCCGCAGTACTACATATAACACTGCGACCCTATGTAATTACAGTAAAGCATGTACATATGTCATTCATAAGCAGCCCTTGTAATTGGGTCTGCTACACTTCATTCGTACGTTGGTGAAATTGATTCGACCAAGAAGCAATGTGAGCCGAAACAGACCACAGTCCCCTAATTGTTCCACTTGACAAACCGTTTTGAATTATTTTTTTTTCCCATTTCATGTAAAAATCGCTAATAACAACATTCCTTACCCCCATTCCGCCATCACGCTAGCTCCTGCCTTGACTTCCAGCTGCAAGTTTGGGTGTGAACGGACCCTCGCTAGCTGCGCGAACGTTTTCCCGAAGATTCTGCGGTGGTCTGGAGCCTCTCTCAGCTTTGCAGAGTAATCGATTATCATCGCGGCCTGCAGTCGCTTCACCACGACTAGAGTTACCGTTGAACCCGAGTATCTTTCTGTGGCCAGCATGGTTCTGCGAGAGCCGCCAGTTTTTCGCCATGGAATTCCGTCTCTGTGGTAGGAACATCAAGCCACTTCACCGGAGGAAACCAATGCATTCTTCTTTCAATGCCACCCGTGCACAAGAGGGATTACAGGTGTGTCGTACATCATATAAGCATGTAGCATGTCTGACTAGTGCTTGCGGCACTTTCATTGTACCTCGCTGCTGACGTTGGATAACCCAGGTGATCCGCTGAGACGATCGGAATTATACCTTATCCCCAACCAAACAAGCCACGCTCCAGAAATTATATTTTTCCTGCGACGAAGGAAGCACAAGATCATCGACAATATTCGCTTTGGAGACGATGTAGCGTTCCGGTCGCAGCGACCACGCCAGCGACGTCTGCAATGTCATAGTTGTATGTATCTTATTTTTAATGGTATTTTTTGAAATATTTTTTCCTGATTAACCACGTTGTTGATCTAAAGTTTGGCGCACGGGCCCGCGTGGCAAACGAAACGGGGTTTGCTGCTTGTGGAAATAGCCGAGCAGAACCTTCGTGTGCTCCTCAACCATCCTTTTATCTGTCGCGCCGTCTGCAACTTCCTCTGCCTACGGGCCCTAGTGCATGATGAGCAAAAAGGCTGCTAAGAACCAAGAGCCGGAGACTACCTATGTCGAGCGCGAAATCGTCCTTGCCAAAGTACGCGGTTTCCCTCCGTGGCCAGGCATGGTGCGTCGCGTCTCTGTTGAAATGTCATGCAACCACCTCACTGCTCTTGGATGCCTTCCAGGTCGTAAATCCCGATAATGTCCCCTCAACTGTATCCAAGGAGCGTCCCACGGGCAAGAAAGCAACCTTCTACTGTGTTCGATTTTTTCCTGCTGGAGACTAGTGCGCCTCCCCCTCCTTTCATTTTACAAATGGCTCAGATTCCTTTGATAGCGCTTGGCTTGTATCCAAAGACATATCTAAGTTAAAAGAGCACGAAATTCAGGCATACATCAGCGAACCGCACAAGAAGAATGCCGACCTCCTCGCAGGCTACCGGATTGCTCTTGATCCTCAGAAGTGGGAGAAGGAGAGAGAGAACGCTGAACTTATCGCAGCTGAGCAAGAGGACAATGCGCCCGTTGATCAACTCGATAGTGAGCAGGACGAAGACGACAAGAAGCTAACCAAACCAAAGAAGCGCAAGCGGGAGTCAGATGCCGCAACGAAGCCTAAGGCGAAGACTAAACCCAAGTCTGATAAAAAGGTGTCCACCAAGGGCCGAAAGAATGGGGCCAAGTCAAAAGAAATGGTCGAATCTGAAGATGATGGAGACCAGGATGCTGAGGGTGAGGGTGGGGACGTGACTTCGAGTGCCAAGGCAGCTCCGCCCCCTTCTAAGAAACCTAAGCGGGAGAAGGATGAGGACATCGATGGTGCGGATCGTCTGTTATCGGTGAAGATCCTAATTTCGTTGACTCAATTCCACCAGCCAAGCTAGAATCGGACCCAGAGGCGAGGAAAGTTAGAGAATGGCGGCATAAACTGCAGAAGGCTCTGCTAGGCAGCAAAGGTCTTCCTTCACCCGACGTATGCCGAAATATTGACCTATTTCGTCCAAGTTACTCATTCTCGATAGGAAATGCCTGTGCTTGACCAACTCTTTGCCACCGTTGAGAAATACGAACATCCTAATATCATTAGTTACCTCTCGGTGCGTCTTCCTGGACTGGGCGTCAAAGGGGCTGTGTTGCTCACCTGTGTTCTCCGATGACTGGGCAGTTTTCGAAAATTGGCAAAGTCATGCGACACATTGCTGCTTTAACGCCAGAGAAGGTGCCCCGAGACGACGAATTTCATTTCCGAACACGCGCAAAGGCATTGGTAGACAAGTGGCACACCATTCTCGGTTCTAGCAAGACAGCTGAAGCTGGTGGCGAGGCCGCACCTAACGGTGCACCTGCAGATGGGGCACCAGTGTCGCCAATGCACAATTCTACGTCAGCAGGTGGTGTTCCTGAAGGAGAGAATGCTGGTGATGTGTCGATGCTATCTGCGGCATGAGTGCCTAGCCACTTGCGTTCATGGTCTTCAACTCTCATTTGTGCTTTTGCACATTGGGTTGTTCATGTTTTGCACCCCATCTGCCGTCTGAAAGTATAATATATTTCCTACCTCTACTGGTGTGCATATGACTATGATGACTGATGGGCTTAAGCTAGCTCGTTCGAAGTGACGATCTACAAGTGTTTTCATCGTTCATATGTAGGATACTTGTCGATGTCAATTTTCTAACATGTTGTTCCATTCGCAATTGATTACTATCGGATACCGACGATGAACTTCATCTACGTTTCTGTTAGTCGTGTAACTTGCCTAAAGAGGCTCGACGGTACACGTTTAACGGTCCCTCAGTTTGTTTACTTAGCTCCAATGCAACTATTGAGGACCACACGTCTGTTCACCAGGAATGCCCACTTGGTTCGGCTGGCTACTCACAGTGCGAGGTCGTCGTCGTCGACAACCTGTGTTGCAGAAGATGTTTCCAAGGACACTTCCCCAGACCCCACACTGAATACGCCGCCGCACACACCACAAGTCAGCGGTCGGCTAGACGTGAATGAAGGTACCCATGGCGTTCATTTTTATCGTAAAGAGGTAAGCCATTATTGCGGTCTCTTGCACCACTTCGCCTGACCCATCTTCCAGCCCCTTCCCTCCGGTAGTCAGTTGCTTCGCTTTCCTCCTTGCAGATGTTAACAAACACTATTCCAGCGGATGCACCTGTCACTCAGAGTGGTTTCCATTTCCTCCCGGAAGTCCCCCGTCTCCCACTTGGCAAGACCATGCACATCAACCACAATGACATCGAGACGTACTTGCGCCCGCTGATCCAGTGTCATTGGCATGTGGGTCGTGTCAGGGGGGCTGCGCGTGACGTTGAGATATTATCGATAGATAAACTCTTCCGGTTCAAAAACTTTGAAGTGACGGTCAAGTTTTTTAATGAGCTGGCCGACATCTCTTTGAACGAGAACGTGGGTTTTCCCTCAGCACTCCGCTAAACGATGACCATGAATGTGTTGTTTATTTTCCAGCACCATGCCCACTATGCTT
The DNA here is from genome assembly GCA_037178675.1 of Scleroderma bovista. Lineage (NCBI taxonomy): Eukaryota > Fungi > Basidiomycota > Agaricomycetes > Boletales > Sclerodermataceae > Scleroderma > Scleroderma bovista. The sequence continues at coordinate 59,099 of JAYMGJ010000241.1, forward strand.
GTGACTATGGACGCATCTACGTCAGCATTTACACCCATGCTGGGTACTGTAATACACAAACAGAATCTGGGCAATGGATCTCAGAACTCGTTCCTGGTCTCACGCTGCGAGACGTCCGCTTTGCAATCAGAGCAGAGAGGCTACATCAAAAATACCTTGCTGATGGACTCGCCGTCACGCTAGTACCCTTCGAGAGCGAAAGGTTGCAGGACTGGTCAATAGAGCGGCTAAAACTACGTTATCCCCCATCCCAAAAAACCGGGGTGAAGGAGGGAACGGGGCCGGTATAAAGGTCAGTTAAAGCTACTGATGACTCCTTCACCCACTTCTTACACGCCGTGGCAGCCAATGCAGGAGTAAAGATTATTGCAGTACATATCTCGATGTTATCCCCAAATAAATTTGGTGATCGTTTTAATTTCCTCCTCAACACCCTCGAACGTGATTCGTTCTGCAGCGAGGTCCTGCTGCATGTGCAACTCGCTACTTGTGCCCGTCAGTGGCACGATGCCGTGCAACTGCACGAGCTTGAAGATCATTTGGGCAGGCGTTACATCGAGTTTATTGGCTGCAATGGGAACAGCTGGATGCGTCAATAGACCGGGAGAACCGGTCAGTGTCCAGAATGACCTACGAGTTTCGAATTTTAGTTCCGAACAGCGCTAGTGACTCTGGAACGAAAGTAAAACGAACTGATACTCAATATCGTTGTCCCTGCAGTACCGCCAGACTTCGCGGTCCCAGTTATTGCCTTCATACCACCGGTTTTGTACGATCTGCACTTTCCTCAGCTGTCCCAGAGCGACAAGCACGCGCACGTCGTAGACGTTGCTAATACCGATCTTGCGCACAGTCCCTTCGTCTTGTGCGGCGATGAGCGTGCGCCACGCTTCCAGATTCGCGTCTATTGTCCGCAACGGTGAGTGGAGCAGATAAGAGTCAACATATGACGTCCGGAGGTTACGCAGAGACTTCGCTAGAGAGGCTCTGATTTGGTCGGGGATAGAGTCGCGGGGGTTGTAAGGGAGGGGTTTATTAAGATCCTGTCCGTCAATGGGTGTGAACCTGAGCATAGAGATAATAGGATGAGTATCAAAGCTTGCATTGAGGGAGGGATTTAGGCACTCGCTTTGTCTGGACACAGTATCCTTCACGTTGGAGGTTATGCTTAGTGCGCAAAACCTCCAGGGCTTCGCCTACAAGATCTTCCCTGCCGGCTGCAATCAGCCTACAGGACAGGAGTTAAGATCTTGGATACCTATAATGCTTGGGTTGGCATGCTGGACAATATGTTCAGGCAAGGAGTGCATATGAGGTCGGCGGTTCGCTTACCCGTATCAACTGCACGAAATCCTTGGAGGAAAGCATTGATTACGAGCTGAGTGGTCTGCTCGACTTTCCTTCATGTCGTTTGTCAGTGACCATGTAGGAACTGCCAGCCCGTCTTACCATGCTGTTCCGTAGATGATGTTGGGCCTCAGCTTGTTCATTGTGGTTCCACTTCAGGGGCACATCACTTAGTCGAAGACAAACAGGCTATGTAGTTTACTGTAATCAGAAGTGTACGACTTTCTTACTTTTGCCTGGCGGCGGATCTCCAAACGACTTCACGGTTCCAGTGTGCGCCCCAACTTTAAGCTCGAGCTGTTTCTTC
>JAYMGJ010000242.1:0-72833 GCA_037178675.1 Scleroderma bovista
ACTTGCCCGAGTTCGAATTACGCCGACTCCGTCGCTATGTCGTTAGGTCGGTTTGCCACCGCAAGAAGTCAAATTTCAATCATGAATACCTAGTATTCGAAATTCTAGAACCAACAGGCGGACTCACACACGTTATTTCCCAAAGGGAGCTTGAAGGCCAGTTGACTAGAATCGTGCCACAGATACTCACGCCGGGCAAGTCATTGCCAGCCTCCGATCGTATTCTTATTGGCCCTGAAGCAATAGCCCACCAAGAGCAAACGGATAGAGACATTCGAACGCTCGTGTTCCACCAAAAATTCTAACCCACAGTGATGGATCTAGCCCTCTTACTGCAATTGGTGCATGAATCTGCCCCCAAATTATAAAGTTTTAAGCACGCAGTGCTTTTGGTTTGCGGACATTGTTTTCGAGCTTCTTCAAGCGATTTTCCCCGATCCGCACGACACCCTTGGAGCTGCAGAGAGGAAGCGTCGAAAGTTTCTGGGCATCAAGTGGCGAGTTCGCGGAGGCTTGGGTGATATTGAAACAGAATACGAGCGACGAATGGAGGTTTACTGGTTAACGGGCACATTATCTGCACAATAGTCGGACAACAAACGTCCCCTTGACAGCGCCTGACCATCGAGACCTCATCATGAGCACGCATTCTAAAGTCACACCTATCATCTCGCTCTGCCCATACGCCCGATCGACCTCGAAGGTTGGGCCAGTGCCAACTAAACAAAATATTATGCCCTGATCGACCCTAAACACGAGTATTTTCCCCTCGAAGCCTTCGCCAGCCATGTTCAGAGTCAAATGCGGTGATGTGCACTCACAGGTGCACCCTCACATCTGCACCTGCAGCTGACCCTCCGCCCGTGTTCAAAGCGCTTTGACCAGTCACCAGCAAAGTTCCTAAGGCTGGATGAACTCTTCGTCCTTCTCCTGGCGTTCCTCCATTCACGCTCGACTCCAACGGAACTGCTCTCTGTTGTTTGGTTCCAATCACTCGAAGACAATTTCACCTGGTAGCTTCTTGGCGTCCCTCGTATTCACAAAAGCCCAAGGATATGCACGCAAGCGCTCCTCCTTAGCTCCCATCCAGGACCATACCAACAACTTACTGATCCCTTCTGAGGCAAGGCGCAATCTTGGCCCCGCTGGGACGATGGGTGATTCTATTGGAAGCACGACGGAGCAAGAGTTTGATGCGAGCGACCCAGATTCTGATATTACTGATGAGCTCCAAGTGATTTTCTCTAACTCTTACAGGAGGATATCCCATCCTTTGATGCGAAGGTGCTACGCCCGCCACTGCGATCCCCTGGTTTACCGCCATAGATACCATTGCCCACTCCGAGGGATTTGGCTCCCGAGGTGCCTGTCTTCTGCGCCAATGTTATCGATGACGATGATCATCAGGTGGACATCGAGGAGGCGGCTATACGTTCGATTTCACTGGAGAGATCAAGAAACTTAATCAGCCTGGCGCATCGTATCGTCATAGTTTCGATGGAGCAATTAGAGCATGCGTTCCATACTCCTGCGATGATCAACCTTGGCTACGATTTCGGCAAAATGTCTTTCCAGTGCCCAAGAATTTGCTACAGGATGAACTGTCGAGGGCTGGAGAAAGCGCGTCCAACCTGCCGAGTGAATATGAGTCATGCGAACTTTCTCCGATGGGTTCCCCCCCTCAATGTCAATGCTGAGCCATCTTTCCTTCTTGGCATCGATTCTTGCGCTACGATCGCTTTGGTTGACGACTTGCTCAATATTATCGCACCACGGATGATGCACAAGCCTAGTTCCATTGGATCTCATCCTTCAGACGGCGAATTGAACAGGGACTTCAAGTCCAATGCCATCAAAGAGGACGCCAGCGAAAATGCCCCTTTCACATCTCAGACATCATTCCTCCAGTGGTCGTTCACTCCTTGTCCACGGATGATAGTGCACTTTTGAAGTTGATATTCGCGAAGGCTGTCGAGATACTATTGCCATAGCCTCGTTCTCGTCTCAACTCGGATTCCAGCTCCAAGCGAAGGTCTCGAGGCGTCGTTCCTAATTCCATCATTGCAATTCGTCCGCTCTCAGCTTCGGAGGACTGGATTCATTTGCTGAAATTTGAAGAGGCTTTGAATTCAATGACAATCGCCCAGGCTTCTATCCAGCGCCTGCAACAACTTCAGGGCATGGTAAACATGAATTGGTCTTCAGCATCGTACCTGTTTTCTTGTACAGTCATCTCGTTCACGCTGGGTCTTGTCGCCATTCGATTATGCATCTCTCGCTCTCCATTCAAAGCAACGGCCCTTGTCCGACGACTTTTCTTTCTCGATGTTGACGACATGTTCTCATTCGTCCACAAGCAGCCCTGCTGCAAACGAGTCGATGGTGATACATCCAGCTTATACTTCCGTGCCCCTGTACACTCACAAGTTCATCCTTATAATTGCAGTCACCGCCGTCACGGATCAACGGCTTCCATCACCTCCCTTGGTCCCCCTATCAGCTTTTACAACTGCAGTTTCGTGCATCGCCGAGGTGATTCTAACACGAGCATCAGCAACGCAGCACTGTCCTATGCTATGTGTGGTGCGAATGGTGGTCGGACAACTTGGGCAAAGCATCACTTTCTGTTGACTCGGTCGTCAGTGATTCCTCAGGCGTCCTGGGTTGGGAGACAAGATGCTCGAGTGTATTGCAGCAACTCTCACGTGACACTCCGTCTACAAAACCTTGCCATTTCATGACATATCACGTCCGTCTCGCACATCTCGCCCATGTCACAACCCGTGTCCCGCTGCCGACGTCATCGATCATCATTGATGTCGTAGATAGTATGTTTTCTTTTTCCTTTTCCTCGTGTTTCTCTTTTTCTTTCATTGCATTGTTTTGCCTTATCACATTAATTCCTTGTATCTATTGTCCTATGTTGTTCTGTCTCTCTGCTCACTATCTCCGACTGCCACGTGTGTCTCAAGGCACTTTGTTCTTCTTCTTTCAAGCCTTGTTCCTTGTCTCTCAACTCTTCTCAACTCTTTTTACACAACTAGTATATAAGGTCTCCTGTATTGAGCTTCAAGCAAGAATAAGATTCCACCTCATTTGTTCTCAAATTTCCTTGTCTGAATGTGCTTGGCTCAACCTCAGATTTTACCACACTGACCTCCCCCTTCTTCTACATAGGACATGCTTGCTGCCATGAGGCTCTTCCGAGCCACCAGCATGTCCAAAAACAAACACTTCACCTGGAGTACTAACATTGACTCCTCTTTTCTAGGACGTGCTCATCACCATTAGACTAAACTGTTTATCACAACAACTGGAGTGCCCTTCCGAGGATACCCAATAAGACTACATACATAGATGACCCACAAATACTCGCTATATAGTATTAGTACCTCAGTTCCCCAAATACATTACTCTCACGGCCCGTGGCACCGTGTCTTGACACTTTTTGTTTGCTTGCAGTGGTATATAAATTTAGACCCTCTCACACCTCAGGCACTGCTTCTCGATAGCAATAGCAGTCTGTTAGATAGGGTTGAAGAAGTAGCCTCAGAGACCAGCTGTAAGCTCGTGTTACATATTGAACCCTTGCGGAACGTCGTAGCACCTTGTACTGACGTCTTGATAATGAACCTGGTTTTGTCAGGACACAGGTTGATGTATATGAACATTGTCATTGAATGTTATGTATACTGCCTAGTACACCTCCCAAGACAAAAAGACAACTATTAGGGCCACAATGCGTCAAATTGCCTGCGCATTTCGAAATACACCCATTTGTTTCCCGCCCGCATATTGGCCAAATATGTTTCATGTTCAACATCTGTAAATGCCAGTGCTTTTCTGACTCGCTCAAATTCTTGACGTGACCTTTCCATTTCAATCTCGTACTGCTTCCAGTACTGCTCGGAACAAACATGAATATGTGATGATAAAGAGCAAGCAAATCCTCGCACAGCATAGTGGTTCTTAATTTGTTGAGAATATTTCTGATGGAGGCCATTAACACCTCCTTCTATTGAAACTTTGATCCCTTGATGCATCCCTTTCTTCTTCTCCTTTCTCCCGGGCACTACAACGCCACCTGGGAAGATGTCTTGCAAAGCAAGAAAGATCGTGTTGGCATACCAAGAACACTGTATACCATCGAGGTTGATATCACCGGCATGTGTCTTGACAACTTCCAGGACAGCGTAAAGCTGATCCGCAGAAGGTCGTGTGCTGGTAGGTGGGTATGTGAGGGTACGAAGGATGTCATATTTACCCCATTTCCCAATGATATAAAGTTCTTTGTAGGTACCCTTGACCGCAATATCGAGATGGTCCAGTGCTGGGTGGCAGTGATCGCAAGGTCTGGATAGTATCTCTGAGTACATCTTCAGGGAGACAGATGATGTGAAGCGGCTGACTTGTTTCGACTACTATCACTGAACTGTAGTGAATCAGTGAGCACCACAAATGATGTGCAATCACCAGCGGGTGAAAGGATCTCGAAGACCAAGAATTCATGGCCCTTTCCAGCTCTGCATTTGCAGTGTAAAACTTTGTTGACGAAACACTGCGAGACCTGCGCTAGATCCTGCACCAAGCGTGATTGGTACCATACGTCGACCGAGCTCATGAAACCGAATTCCTCGAACAAACCAAAAATGGAGGGCTGTGTGGAAACTCACCACGAGGGGAGTAACACTTATGATAGTAGCTCGGGAGAACATGGACAAGCGCATGGGATTCACGATATTACAAGGGGTAACAGTAGTGAGAGCGAGAGTGAGAGAGAGAGGGAAAGAAAGAGATGTCCCGCCTGAGGGGACCTCGGGTATATATGAGGAAACGCGCTGACTACAGGACAGAAAAGGAAATAGAGCACTGCGCACGGACCTAGCGCGCATGGACGTCATATTAGTAAGCTGTTAGTAAGACGCCAGGCTTACACCCCTCCACCCTATGAAAAAAAGGCCAACCTGTTGAAGTCGCACATGCACCCGGCGTAAACCATCGACGAAGTGCGCACAAGACTGCGACCCATATTAGTGTAGACTTAGTAATAGTCCTCTTTAGAGTAGATGTTACATGTCACACGTCACGCGTCACAGTCACATGTCACACTATTTGTTGTATATAAACAGCGGTCATCGCTTATATAATATAACAGCTCTTAACCAGCTACCACTACCATCTCAGGTTGTCCACTCTACCCAACAGGTGAGCAGGAGTAGCAGTTCCTCTACGTACATAGGTATTGCTTCAACAGGTTATGAGCCCCGTGAGCACACTGTGTGCAGCAATGCACCAGACAGCACTCCAGCTCCCTGAGCGTCACTTTAACTAGCTTGACGCTGTGGACCACAGTGAGCTCCTAGTTGAGCCCCTGCACAGCCACAGGCGAAGTTCGTCGATGACTTGCACCAACCATGGCGAACATCGTCGACGACTTGCGCTGGCATGACCTAGTCATGAGTTAGCTGTTGACAGAAGTGCTTTCATTAGCACTCAGGTGTTTCTTCTTTTCTTGCTTGTCCGTTGTCGCATTCACTTGCTGACTCTGTTGACTCCCAACAGAATATCGACAAGATGGTTCCCGTGTTCACTGGCTCCAACTGGCAGCAGTGGCACACTTCTATGCAGGCCTACCTCCGGGCACAAGGCCAATGGTACATCTACGGGATGACGCAGCCCGCTGACGGTCACGATGACCGAAAGGACTGGGACGACAACACCAAGAGAGCGCTCGGTAATATCACCTTGCGCCTCGCCCCCTCTATCCAGGTCGCAGTCTCCGAACTTACTACTGTAAAGGAAGTCTGGGACTACCTTAAGAAGGACTTCGGCACCCCCAGTATTGGCTCTGCTTATGCTGAGCTTAGTAGGCTCCTTGCAACCACCATCCCTGCTGGCTCTCACCCCGCTCCGGCTATCACCAAGGTGCTTAGCCACTTTGCTTATCTCAAGGATGCCGGCTTTGAGTTCCCTGCCAACGTGCAGGCCATGATCATCCTCTGCAAGCTCCCTCCTACTATGGAGGTTGTAGCTCAAATTCTTAGCCAGACGTCACCTGACGAGATCAAGACTCTGAAGCCCGACGGGATCGTCAAGGCCGCCACGCTCTCTTTTGAGCAGAAAGGTGCCACTTCCTGCGGCGGTGGTAAGGGCCCCCAGGCCAATAAGCTTAGTGCTGTGAAGCGCAAGCCGGCTGACCCCAAGTTTGCCCAGCAGCAGCAGCAGCCCCAAAGGCAGCAGCAGCAGCAGCAAGGTGGGTCCAACAGCAGTGTGAGCGGAAACGCTCCTGCCCAAGGACAGGGAGGCCACACACGCCGTGGTGGCAAGAAGGCTCGCGCTCGTCGCGAAAATGCCCAACAAGCCGCCTTCGCCACCTACATCCGCTATGAAGACGGACCTGTGCCCACAGTTGACCCCCGCACCTTGGCCCATACCCCCGGTGCTACCAACTTCGGCCCTCCCGCATTCGATAATACCATCAAGGCCTTCGATTTGGCACACCATCTGGGGGTAGAGCCCTCCTGCCAGACCATCCGCACCCTCGACCAAGTTGTGTCGTTGGCGAGTGCAAACCTGGACCAGCCCGAGGCCGGTCCCTCCTCGTTGAAGCACCCTCGTCTTGAGGAGCGCATCACGATGTATGAGGAGGATGCCATCTCCCTTGGGGATGAAGAGCCCATTGCTCACGAACTGTTCGCTGACGACGAGTTCGATGAGATCGATGCGATGGTCCTCAACCGCTACAACGCGACGTTGATGGCGATGGGCGCAGAGGCCAGCCTTTTCAGGCAAGTACCTTCTGCACGCGTGCTGACCGACACTGACATGCTCCCTTTACATGTGCGCTACACGCTGTCACGCACCAAACAGGTTTGGTACAGTGAACATGGAAGATAACGTCTATATAGAATGATCCTTATGCGAAGGATAAGCACGACGGACCCTCATCGTAGCCATCTATCGCACAAGAAGACTATCCTGATGCAAGAGGTGATTGCCAACGCTGACAGTCATCACTCGCACAAGAACCGCCAAGAAGCAGAAGAAACTGAAGGAATAACGTCCATTATGGTATGAGAAAGGAATGCACTCTATCGCAGTCCAACTCCCATACCAGAACGAGCAAAGAAGCTGAAGAATTGAAGGAGAAACGAAGGAAAGAAGAGAAGAAACAATTTTAGCGCTGAAATGTCATTTTTAGGCGCCCAGTGCCGGCATTCCGATATTTTGAATAGCTCCACCGTTTCTGAAGCTATCAGGCACGTGACTATACCGTCAGAGAGCCTAGAGCGTGGTCTATCTGCCTGTCAAGTTCCGATGTAAATCCGTTCATTTCCCACGGAGATATTCCCCCCGCAATCCAGACACTCGTCTCATCGCTCACTATGGAGTCCGTATTTTCTCTGGATCATTTCTCTGCTATTGCTGCAGATCTCCACTATGTCCTGCTCTTAGGACAGCCTCTCCCTGAGTTCCCGTGCACTGCCTGGCACATATCTTCCCAGCCTGCTCCCTCAGTCCCCCTCGTTCTCGGTCAGTGCGTTCTCCTCGTCAGTCCTGCATCAAGGACGTACTTTGGTCGTCTTAGGTCTATTGTCAAGCTTGAGAAGTCTTCTCTGGTCGTCTCTGTGTCCCCTGAGCCCTCAGCCTATGGTCCCTTCCTCCCAGATACTTGCCATGTCCATCTTCCTCTGTCATTCGTCTCGCTTTCCCGGATGCGTCGAATTCAATACTCTATCCGCTTCCCTGCTTTCAGACGACGTCCCACAGCACCATGACAGTTATACCCCCACTTTAGAGTGCTATTAGGAAGAAGAACCCTCTCTCGTTCTTTCCCAGAAGAGAGCTTGTCAAGGGAGCCCATGGTTGTGCTACAGTGGCGCTAGAACACATGCATTACACCTTAGTGTATGCTGACCCCCCAAAGACCTCTGGACCCCTGGTACCCTTCTTGTGGCTGTTCTGTCTCGGATCAATCCCCCTATTAATCCCAGATCTTCCCCATTGTTGTCCCATCAAGTTCTTGATGGTACACAGCCTCCCATCAAACTTCTTAGGCTGTGCATCAATGACTCCCTTCTGCTGTGCAGTGACTCATCCCTTGCTTACTGATGCTCTCTTGTCATCAGTATTACTCTATCCCTTTCGCATTTTTGGTATATTACTCAGCTGATGACTCACTCCCTTACCAATCAATCTTGTCATGCAGCTTACTCATTCCTTTACTCAGCAGCTTATTCATGCTCCCTATGCTTACTCATTCATGCTTATCCCTTGCTTACTGATCGCTTACAAACCCCTTACAAAGCTCTTACCAATCCCTTACCAATCCTTGACAAATTCTGCTTACTCCCTTCTCTTTTTGTACTTTAACGCTGTGCCCCCCCATTTATTTAAACCCCTGGGCTCAGCCCAGTGGGAGAGAGCCCAATAGCACGAAATTATCCCTCTCTCAGTCCCTCTCAGTCACTATCCCCTCAGTACTTTGAGTCTTGTAGGCTTCAGTGAAGGTCTAAAGACTCTGATATTCAAGTTTTATCCAATCTATTCAAGTCCAAGTCTTTCTCTAGGCTCAAGCGGAGTCTAGCCTGTCAATCCTTCATCTCCTATTGCTTCTGGACGTCAGGAGCCCCCTTGTCCCCTTGCTGCACCGATCTCTAGGTGTAGTATCGCTATCTCAGTCCCAGTCAACTCAATCCCTGCTTTGACACTTCCTAGGCTTTAGGAAGAGTCCAGACCCTTATCCCCTTCGTCATCTATTGCTCCTGTACCCCAGGAGTATCCTGCATCATCGTCTGCATCACCCTGTTGGTGTAGATCCCCTCTTCCCCTCCTCAGCACATCCTCTCTGGACCACCACTTGCACTTTTCGTAGTCCTTTGTTGGTGTTGTGTTTGGGTTGTTGTTCTGACCCAAATCCACACTTTGACTCACAACGCCGTCACTGTATATAGCGAGTAGTACCTACAATATGTCATGTCGTGTCTCGAGTACAGCATATATTTGTTTGTGTTCTCATGAAATGAGTGATGCACGCTGTGCTAGATGTAAGGGAAAAACGGTCGATGATAGCGAACTCTCTGGTGCCTTCTGGCTACTAGACTCTGGCGCATCCCGCCATTTTACCGGTGACATAGGCGATTTCGCCTCTTACAACGCGCTAAAGCGAGCGCATTACGCCAAAACTGCAAATGGTGTAGCACTGATTGCTGGCATTGGCACGGTATTACTCCGGTGCCTAGACCACAACTCAGGGGATGAGAAAGTAGTAACCCTCACCCAAGTGCTCCATATGCCAGGCGCTACTGCACGCCTTATTTCTATGGGCGAAATGCTCCAGCGTAACTATAAGGTCACTGGCGATAAGCGCGGCATTAGCCTCATCGGCAAAACCGACCGCCTATGGTTTGGGCCAGACCCAGAAGATGATCGCAACGTCATTTTTGGGATTAGATCTATCCCAATAATTAGATCAAACTATGTTGCCTCCATGAGCAAAGTCAATTATGACATTATGCACCGGAGATTCGGGCACCCCTCAAAGGAAGTACTCCGACGCGCGCAAAAACATATGCAGCGCTTCCCGGAGATCCACTTTCCGACTGAGGACTGTGTTTGCCCTGGATGTGCTCTTGGCAAAATGCCCAATCGAGCTTTCCCAGAAAATGAAAGACGTGCTTCCAAGCCTTTCGAGCTGGTGCACTCTGATCTCAAATCCTTCCCGGTCACGTCGTACCAGAAGTTCAAATATGTTATCACCTTCTACGACGACTATACCTCTCACGCCTGGACCATGCCTCTCCGCTCCAAAGCTGCAGCGATCACGGCTGCCAAAGATTTCCTCGAAATGGTGCGAGTACAACATGATGCGCACGTCGTTGGATGGATGTCGGATGCCGGTGGAGAGTATAAATCCGATCTATTTGATCGAGCACTCCTTGAAAAGGGAATTAAAATATATCAAAGTGCTCCACGAACTCCCATGCAGAATGGCCGCGCCGAGCGTCTAGGGCGCACTCTCATGGATAAAGCTGAGTCTATGCGGCATCAAGCCTGCATCCCTGACTCCTGGTGGGAATTTGCATTCGCTCATGCAACTCACCTTTACAACCGTACCCCGGTAGCTCGCCTGCGATGGCACACCCCCCATGAAATGCTTAAGGGGGAGATGCCTAACATCGACCACCTCCGTGTATTTGGCTGTGGAGCCTTTGTCTACCTCCCAGCCTCAGCTAGAGCGAATAAAATGGCTCCCAAGTCGGAGCTAATGACTTACATCGGTGTTGCTGTTGGAGAACAGACCGTCATATCGTAGATTACATATACGTACTTTCCTTTTTCGGACACTGTACCAATAGCTACGCCGCATGCACCGCTCTCCTTTCCTCCAGTCTCGTATACACTCGACTGGAGGTAAGCCATACGTACACATTCCTTACTCTCAGTTTACTTACTCTACCTAGGACTTACAGTCACTCTTATAGGTAGATTCCCTCCAGTCTCGTATACACTCGACTGGAGGACTTACAGTCACTCTTATAGATCACGTTGTCTGTCTAACAGGTTATGAGCCCCGCCTAGCGCGGTAAAAATCCAACGGACGACGAACCAAGCAGCCAAACAGATCCACAAGACCTCACTGCGCGGACCCCATCCATCCGAACCCTGACATTGAGCCACATCCGACCCTCCCCGGCAGAACCGGACGCCACCCGTAGCACAGATGTCCCGAGAAGGTTCTCACGGACGCACAGGCCAACCAGCAGAGCCCACGGGAGCACTGGGACCTACTACCCTCGCACCAGGACCTGAGAACGCAGGGAAAAATGTTCCCAAACAACCCAGGACCCAGCACCTCGCAATGCCCTATAACAACCCATGATCACGACCTACTATGCCAATCCTAGGCGATATCATAGAGGAAAATACATCGGATGAAGACGAGACCCACTTCACGCTCAAGAAGTCAATCGATCCGTCAAAATACACCCATTTATTCCGTCTCAAGCCGAAACTCACGGCCACGAATTATTCAACGTGGACGAGTGTAATTATAAGGGCGCTACACACAGTAGGACTACACATGTACCTCAGCCCCGACTTCCATGCCCCTGCATTGCTCACATACGACACGAGGCACCACCGCGTGCGCTGGAGCAAGGCGAATCACTTCGTCTGCTCTGTCCTTACAGCATGCATGTCTGAGGAGGTCCAAAACCAGCTCGGACACCTACCTACCGCATCGGAAATATGGGCGGAAGCCCAACGTCTCTATGCAAACACCACCGCAACGGACTGGACACTCACTATCACATCGATGGTGACAACCCGTCACACAGATGGCGAAGACATAGCCACCCACATCGCAAAGATGAAAACCTACCGCCGCGACCTAATACTCATGCAGCGTGACATCGATGACGAATTATTTGCATGCTTTCTCCGAATCTCCATGCCCACCACCTGGAATTATGTATTCGCAGCATTACCTGATCATTACTCATCTGCTGAAGTCGAACAGCGCATCCGAGACGAGTATGGAGTTCGCACGAGCCAATCTACCAATACCTCAACCACTTTCCAGGCGTTGTACCCAAACAAAACTAAGGACGGACGCAGCCGTACCCCTGTCCCTGGTCAACCCTACTGTACGAACTGCAGAGTCTCGGGCCATCGCACCGAGGAATGCTACTCCAAGGGGGGACCTATGCATGGAAAACGGAGAGATAAGAAGGTAAATAAAGAGGACAAGGGGGATACGAAGCAGGAGGACAAGTTGAAGAAAGGAAAAGGGAAAGACAGGTCAAAAACAAAAACCAGCAAAAAGGCCAACCAGGCTGTTGCTGATGAAGAAGAAGACGACGAAGACAATTGTCAATCGGATTCGGACCTTTCTGCCTACCTTACAGGCACCTCACCCCGATCCCGATTTGGCTGGATACTCGATGGCGGCTCAACCAACCATATCTGCACGGAACGCTCAGCATTCACCACCTTCGCTCCGACTCATGACAGCATAAAAGGGATAGTCAAAAACGGTCCAGAACTCGAAGTTCTCGGAACTGGAACTGTCCTTATATCCGTCTCAGTCAAGGGCAGACCAGATCGTACTATTAAACTACTCAATGTTAGCTACTGCCCCAACGCTCGTGACAACCTCATGTCGGAGAGCCAAATGGATCGGAAGGGAATGGAAATCACCAAACGAAATGGCCGGATTACCATTAAAAAGCCAAATGGTGAAACCATTATGGAAGGACGACTACGAGGGAACCTATACGAAATCAATAGTATTATAGCCCCTCCCTCATCTTGGCATGATGCTGTCTTCACAGCTCGCTTGGCCCCCAATCTTGACCTCTGGCATGCCCAATTCGGACACATTAGCCTAAAGAGCCTTCGATACCTCAACTGCCATGACCTCGTTACAGGCATGGACCTTCGCGGAACAGGTGAACTCACACCCTGCAATGGCTGTGCAAAGGGGAAACACCACCAGGCACCCTTCCCCCAATTCGCCACCAATCGAGCTTCCGAAACAATAGAACGGATTCACATGGACCTTCAAGGGCCCCTGGATAAATCCATATTAGGATACACCTACACTCTTGGCGTGATTGATGACCACAGCCGAAAGGGGTGGAAGGAGTTCCTACGACATAAGGATGAGGCACCCGACCTAATCAAGGCACTAGTACAACAACTCGAAACCTACACAGGCCAACGAGTCAAGATCATTCGATCAGACCGCGGCGGGGAGTTTATTAATGCCAATCTAGGGGCATATTTCAAACAAAAAGGTATCTCACACGAATATACTGCTCCCCATACCCCTCAACAGAATGGTGTAGCTGAACGCTTCAACCAAACTACCCACGAAAGTGCACTTGCTATGCTCGAAGATGCCGAAATGGCCAAAGGATTCTGGCCTGAAGCTCATGAGTATGCCAACTACGTCCGAAACCGGAGCCCTACTAAAGCTCTAACTAGAACGACCCCGAACGAAGCCTTTTATGGCAAAAAGCCCAGCGTAGCCACCCTCCGTATTTTCGGCTCTCGCTGTCATGTTCGAGTCCCACCTGAACAACGTCGGAAACTTGATGCCCACTCTATAGATGGGATCTTATGCGGATTCGAACGTGCATCCAAAGCCTACAAGGTCTGGATACCATCAAAACATAAATTTGTCGCATCTCGGGATGTAATTGTCTATGAGAAAGTGTTTAGTCAGCGCGACGACGACCCAATCCCTCACAACACTCCGAGCAAGGGGGTGTCCCAACCTTCCCCCAGTACTGCTCTGATTGAGGGGGTGACAGAGGGTAATACCAATCAGACCACTACTAATCAACTACATGTCCCAGAATGTGGAAAGGATTCCACTCCCCCACCTTCGAAACCCGACTCACTGGCAGCTCAACCTGCCTCCCCCATACCTAAGCCAGAAGCACCTTCAGCTGTTATACCCGATCTGGCACCAAGTGCACCCCGCGATTCAGAATGCGTCACTTGACCCTCCTGGAAAAAGGAAGCTGTCGAGAAGCAAAAGGCTAAAGAAGCTGAGGTAAAGGCAGAGCGAAAGACTCAGTGAGAAACTCGCAACCAGTCTAAACTATCTCAGGAACCCGAGACCATGCCACTCGAGCCAACGACCATGGGCAACATCGCTCAGACTGCATACCTCGCAGCCCATGGTCATGAAATTCCTCGGAACTTCCGAGAGGCCACGTCAGGCCCGGACTCGGATCAGTGGTGGAAAGCAATGCACGAAGAAATTGAGATGTTACAGAAACATGGTACATGGAAACTCATCGAGAAACCTAAAGATCGCAAGGTAATCGGATCACGCTGGACCTACACCATCAAGTATGGTCCGAGCGGTGAAATACTCCGCTACAAGGCACGACTTGTCGCCCAGGGTTATTCACAGATTCCCGGTGTCGATTACAGTGACACCTTCTCGCCCACAGTCCGCCTCAACTCACTCCGTATCATCCTACATTTTGGTGCCTCCCACGGCTGGTATCGAGGACAAGACGATGTTACTGGCATGTTCCTACACAGCCGATCGATCACGAAATCTTCATGAAGCAACCCGAAGGTTTTGGCGATGGCATGGACAAAGTAGCTAACCTGCTACTCAGTCTCTATGGTATAAAACAAGGCTCGCACCTCTGGAACAAGTACATGCACCAGAAACTTATCAGCCGCAACTTTGTCCGCCTCCCGTCCGACTATGCTGTCTACACCCACCACACAGCCACAGGCATGTCTGTCACAGCCATCCATGTTGACAACGCGCTCACCATTGCCAACTCGAGAGCAATGCTCGCCGAGACCCGCCATGAACTACACAGCCTGTTCGAGATGAAAGAGGAAGACCCCGACTGGTTAATGGGCTTCAAGCTCATTGACGACCGCAAAAATCACACAGTCACCATCTCACAGGCCCAGTACACAGGCACCCTACTCAAGAGACTCGGAATGGCCGACTGCAACCCGGTCAGCACACCCTTGGACCCAGGACTCGTCCTGTCCAAAGCAGACTGCCCACAGACCGAAGACGAGAGGAAGGAAATGGCGAGACACCCATACCGGGAGGTTCTCGGAGCCATTACCTGGCTCGCCATTGTGTCCAGACCCGATCTCGCCTATGCAAGCAGCCAACTTGGCCAGTACAGCGCGAATCCGGGCAAACCGCACTGGAAAGCTCTCACCTGAGTCCTGCGTTACCTCAAAGGTACCCAGGACGTGGCACTCACGCTCGGAAAGGTCGGCAATACCGACCCAGACCTACTTACTGGCCACACAGACGCAAGCTGGGCAAACGATCCCGACGATCGACGATCGACGTTGGGATACGTCTTCCAGCTCGGAGACGCCGCCGCCTCGTGGAATAGTAAAAAGCAACACACCGTTGCCGCATCGTCTACAGAGGCCGAGTACATGGCCCTATCGCATGGCGCGAAGCAGGCATTGTGGCTTCGCCGGTTCTTGCACGATGGCGGCCTTCACACCGCAGAATCCCCCCCGACAACTCATCTCTCTGTCGACAATACCGGTGCAATCGCTCTTGCGAAGGAAGCGCGTTTCCACGCACGCACGAAGCACATTGACGTGCATTACCACTTCGTACGCGAACACGTCGAAGACGGTACCTTCGAGGTCACCCATGTACCCACCACGGAGATGCTTGCGGACGGATTCACGAAGCCACTCACACGCGACGGACATCAAAAGATGGTAAATAGGCTTATACTGACGAAGGTCTGAGGGGGTGTGTTGGAGAACAGACCGTCGTATCGTAGATTACATATACGTACTTTCCTTTTTCGGACACCGTACCAATAGCTACGCCACACGCACTGCTCTCCTTTCCTCCAGTCTCGTATACACTCGACTGGAGGTAAGCCATACGTACACATTCCTTACTCTCAGTTTACTTACTCTACCTAGGACTTACAGTCACTCTTATAGGTAGATTCCCTCCAGTCTCGTATACACTCGACTGGAGGACTTACAGTCACTCTTATAGATCATGTTGTCCGTCTAACAGTTGCCCCTGGCAATGAGCGCAATTTTTTGTTTATGCGCTCCACCAATGCAGTATTCACAGCTGCTCATGCCGTCTTTGACGAGCGTCACTTCCCTCGCTGCCCTAAAAACAGGCGCGAACCTCTCGAGAACCCTTTCGGAAGGGCAAATCCGAAACCAGCCACTGATCAACCAGGGAATCCCCCTGATGATATCGACAGTGATGACGATGTGGAACACGACCATGGCTACCCACATCCCCAAGTGCAGGATGTCGATCCAAAGCACGAGGAACCTAAGGCTCCTGAGGAAGAGCCTAACCAAATAAATCCTCCCCGTACACCATCTCCAGTGCCTCCACCGGCACCGAGAACGCCTTCACCGGCGAGAAACCCGCCACCTCCGGCACCGCAGTGCCCTGGCCGAGCTGAACGCCGCCAAAATGCGCTGCGACCCCCTGCAGTGAATATCCCTGCCCGCCCCCAACGTGAACGTAGAGCGCCATTGCGCCCCAGTAACGTGTATGGTGAGCGGCGACATCCCGTCGAGCAACTCCGGGACATCGAAAGTGCCTCCCGATGACGACGAACAGTGGGTGAGGCCTCTAGGCCCCCACAACCGGACACACCAGACCATGTTCCTGGTGGTTTCCCCGACACCTCTGCAACGCCCAGTGAGGAAGATGTGCAAAAGATATGCGAGGAAGGGGGAGCAAACCTAGTCCGTTTCCTGATGGACAAAGCCCTCGAAACCCGAGAGCCTCAATATGAGAGCGTCCGCAATTGGTCCAACAAGGACATCACTCGCTTACCCCAAGCTGAGCAGAAACTCTGGCGACTTGCTTGCCAAGAAGAGCTCGACGTGCTGCGAAAGCGCAAGGTCTTTGAGCTAGTTGACCGTCCCCAAGACCAGAAGGTCATAAAGAATCGATGGGTCTTCGACGTCAAGTCAGATGGCCACAAGAAAGCCTGCTTAGTTGCGAAAGGCTTCTCCCAGGTCGAGGGATTAGATTTCGACCAGGTCTTCTCACCAGTTGTGCGCTTTGAAACAGTGCGCCTCATGCTTGCGCTTGCCACACTTGAGAATTGGTATATCACTGGACTCAACGTTCGGAGCGCCTACTTGTATGGCAAGCTCGACGAAGAGATCTACATGGAACAACCTGAAGGGTTTGCAGTTCCCGGGCAAGAGTGCAAAGTGCTCCGCCTCTGGCATGCCCTCTATGGCCTTAAACAGGCCGGCCTAGCTTGGTGGCGCACACTCGATGAGTCTCTCAAAGAGCTCGGGTTTGAGCGCCTTAAGTCTGAAGCAGGCATCTTCTTCTACAAGAAGAAAGGCACCAACATTGTCATTGGTATTATCTATGTTGATGACGCGCTATTCTGCGGCCCTAATAAGGCTGTTGTTGATGCCATCAAAGCGCAATTCATGCGCAAATGGGAATGCTGAGACCTTGGAGAACCTAATGAGTTCCTCCGAATGCGAATCACTCGCAAAGGTCGTGCTATCCACTTGGATCAATGCGCGTACCTCCAAAAGGTCGTTGAACGCTGTGGCATGCTCAATGCAAAGTCCGCAAGCACCCCACTGCCAGCTGGCTACTATGCCGCCAAAAATACAGAGCCTGTTGATGTGGATCTCCGCTCCCGTTTCCAGATGGTAATAGGGTCCCTTCTGTACCTCATGTTAGGCACTAGGCCCAACATTGCTTTTGCAGTAACGCATCTCTCGCGCCATGCGGCGAATCCCTCTCAGGACCACCTCAACAAAGCGCTTTATATCTGTCGCTACTTAATTGGGACATCTACATACTCCCTAGTATACAATGGTGGATCCGGTGCTGGCTTAACTGCATGCACGGACTCAGATTGGGGATCAGACCCTATCTCTCGCCTCTCACAGACAGGTTTCTACCTGAAGCTTGCAGATGGCTTGATCAGTTGGACTTCTCGTGCGCAGAAGACTATTGTGTACTCGTCCACTGAAGCAGAGTACATGGCTTTGAGCAATTGCGCTCGCCAAGTTACCTGGATTCGAAGTTTGCTCGGTGAGCTCGGCTATAAGCTGAATGCTATCCCGATTTGCGGAGATAATCAGGGGTCCATATTCATGGCATCCAACCCTGTAACGGAGCCACGCTCCAAGCACATCGACATCCGCTACCACGGAATCCGCGAGTCAGTCGCAAAAGGTAACGTGGAACTATTCTTCATTGATGGTGCTGAGAATCCCGCCGATCTGCTCACCAAGAACTTACCACGCGAGAAATTCGCGAAGTTCAGAGCTCAACTAGGCTTACAGTTTCCCTCTGGCAGCATCTAGTGCCTTATTCGCTGAAGTGCTCTACGTGCAGCACAGCGAGGGGGAGTGTTGAAGTCGCACGTGCACCCGGCGTAAACCGTCGATGAAGTGCACACAAGACTGCAACCCATATTAGTGTAGACTTAGTAATAGTCCTCTTTAGAGTAGATGTTACATGTCACACGTCACGCATCACAGTCACGCGTCACACTATTTGTTGTATATAAACAGCGGTCATTGCTTATATAATATAACAGCTCTTAACCAGCTACCGCTACCATCTCAGGTTGTCCACTCTACCCAACAGGTGAGCAGGAGTAGCAGTTCCTCTATGTACATAGGTATTGCTTCAACACAACCTGTCTTCGGCGTTGTTTCTTGATTATTCTTGTGTCTTCATCTACTCTTCCACCCCAATCTAACCTCCACAATGTTATCCCTCAGTCCTTATCAAAAGGTGTTAGCATGTATCCATCGTCAAAATAGAGATTACCGCGCTATGCATGTTCTTGTTCCCATCTATCCAAGGCTTCGCATTTGTCGAGGGCTTTCCGAGACAGCCACTCGTCGTCCTCCGGGCCATAACCAACCCACCGCACAAGATACTTTGTTGACTGTCCGACCTTCTTCTCATCTAAAATCCGTTCAATGAAATTCTCCAGTTGTCTGTCTGCAGTCACGACAGGGCCCGGACGAGGAAGTTCCCGTGATGGGAATAGTTCCTGATCATTCGCCACATAAGCGCGTAAATGGCTCGCATGAAATGAGTTGCACGTATGTGAAGAACCTGGGATGTCTAAAACGTAAGTAGAAGTCTCTGGTGCAGCGGATAAAATCGTATAAGGACCGTCATAACGAGGCATGAACTTAGCTACACGGCCTGACCCGCTCGTTATGTATTCATGTTGCCGATGTTTAGTAGACAACATAACCTTATCACCAACAGCGAAATGAGGATCAGCGAGACGGTGGTGGTTAGCAGCCTGGGCTTGTTGTGCCTTGGCGGCAAGCAGATTGTCTTGTGCTTCTAGTACATCAAGTTCGAGTCGCGAGAGGAATGACGCAGCATCGAAGGAATCAGAGTTGGCAACCTGTGTCTCTGATAAGGGGGGTAACACGCGAGGTGAACGGCCCAAATGAAGCTGAAAGGGAGAGAAACCTGTGCTAGCATTTACAGAGTTCATGATGTGGAAACGCACCTGGGGTAAGGCTTTTACCCAACCTTTCTGATTACGTTCCACATGAAACCGGATGCACTGGTTAACAGTCTTGTTTGTCCGTTCGCTTGCACTGTCGGTTTGAGGATGATATGCTGACGACATCTTCAACTTAACACCTGTTAAGGCATGCAGTGTCTTCCAAAAGCGTGATAGAAACAGCTTATCACGATCAGAGACGATCTCACGGGGAAGACCGTTTTCACAGTACCAGTGATCGAAAAACAGGGCAGCGAACTGAGGGGCAGTAATCGTGTTACGGCAAGGGATCAAATGGATGTCTGCACCTAGACGGTCAGTGATGGTCGCAAGCATGTTGTACCCCTGGTCTTCAGGCAGGGGCCCAATAAAATCTACTGCTACAGATTCTCCCCTACCATCTGGAACTGGTAAAGGGTGCAGTGGTCCAGCTGGAGCTGTCGTAGCGGACTTGTTGCGCATGCAAGCTACACAAGCGGGGATGTATGCTTCCACGAGGTCACGACGCATGTTTGGCCAATAAAATGATTTACGAAGTGCCGCATATGTTTTATCGGCTCCGAAATGGCCAGCCGCATCATGAACTGTATGGAAAAACTTTTCTCGTAAGGAACGTACGTGCGGTATAACCAAGCGGTCTGCTAGGTATAACAAACCGTCCTTCTCCTGTAATCGTGGAATGGAGTCCAACGACTCAAAAAGTTTGTGGCAGAAAGGATCTTCCATATAGCCTGTCAGAATGTCGAGTACCAGTGAACAATCAAGAGAAGTATTGGATACTGCACCAACTACACCATCCACAGGATCGCCTCGACGTGATAACGCATCTGCTACTATGTTGCGTTCTCCCTTAATGTAATGGATGGTAAGGTCAAACTGTGCCATATATTCTTGCCAGCGGGCTTGATGACGTGACAGGTCACGTTGTGTTGCAAAATTTTCCAGCGTACGATGGTCGGTGTAAACGTGGACTGGAGTTCCCAACAGTTCTATCCGCCACTTCTGTAATCCGCGAATAATTGCAAGCAGTTCTTTCTCATGAACAGGATAATTGAGAGTGGCGTCACAGAGGGGAGTGGAATCGAAGGCGACAGGGTGCGCTTCTTCCCAAGATGGACCCCAGGAAAGGACAGCACCAGTCCTATAATCAGAGGCATCGCAAGTTAGGAAAATTTGATTGTCACCCGGATTATCATGGTCAATCGTCGTTAGACACTGGGGACTGACAACGAGGTCTTTGATGGCTTGAAAGGCGTCTCGGTGTACTGGCAACCAACTCGGAAACTTGAGATCAGCAGCCTTGGTGGTCAAGGCGTTCAAAATGCGGGTGTATTCTGCAAGATTAGGAATGTGGTCGGCAATGTAGCGAACCAACCCAAGGAAGGAACACATCTCATTTGCGGAGCAAGGTACAGGCCAATCCAAAATGCGTGAAATCTTGTCAGGATCGGCTTCAATACCTTGAGCGGAGACCTTGTGACCCAAAAACAAGACTTCGGCACAAAAAAGCTGCGTCTTCTTCAGAGAGCAGAAGAGTTTGGCAGCACGAAGAGCCTCTAGGATGGTACGGACGTTCTGTATGTGTTCGTCTAGGGTCTGCAACCAAATAACTATATCGTCAAGGTACATGTGGCAAATCCAACCAATGAACTGTCTCAATGCGCAAGCCATGCGGTGCTGGTGAACGGCAGGTGCATTACGCACCCCCATAGGCATAACAAGCCATTCATAAAGTCCCCAAGGAGTATGAATGGCCAGCCATTTAACATTGTCGGGATGTACCTTCGTCTAAAAGAAGGCATTGGTCATGTCTATCTTAGCAAAGAACTTGCCCTTTGCACAATCACGCAGGATTTCCTCAATCTTCGGCAAGGGATGATTGTCTGGTACTGTGTTGAGATTGAGTTCACGAAAGTCGTTCACCCAGCGGGGCAAGGCGGTCGGATCAGCCTTTGGGATGATAAAGGCTGGAGAAGAATGGGGGCTGTTGGAAGGGCGCAAACAGCCAGCATCAATGTGCTGTTGTAACAGTGTCTTCCAGGCCTCACGATATTTCTTGGGACAATTGTATGAGCGACGTTGGATAATCTTAGTCGCATCTTTGGGTTGTACACGGAAAAGAATGTCATCAGGTAGGTGTTCAATAGGTGGAATGTCTACCGGAAAACGATCTGCAAATTCTGCCTTCATGGAAGTGTCATACCTATGTAAGTCTTCGCTGCAAGCAAGCTGTTCAATACGACATTGGATCGCAGCTACATAGTCCTCAGACATCGGCAGGCGACAGTTTAATTCATTCACTATGTTTCTATCCGATGAAGGATTCAACAAGTCATAACCAGAGTCCTTATTCGTACAAGTGCGTAACTCATGATCGATCACAATGCGGTTGATCGACAAGAAGGGACCCCCCAACAAAAGCGGCGTGCAAAGACGTGGTGTTACAATGGCGCGAACTGAACGTGAATGGAACTGGCAGTCCAATGAGAGGCAAGACAGTCAGACATACTGAGACAACGAAAAGGTGTCACGCTCGTTGGGTGACATGGCGACCGAGACGTCAAGTGGTTTGGGCAGGGTATAAAGACGAAGGCCGAGCTTCTTGACGAGGGCAGTGTCAATCAGAACTAAATGTGAGCCATTGTCAATCAAGGCTTCAACAGGAAGAGACGAGGCAAGGTTAGGCCCATCGATCAAGCACGACCAATAGAAATGAGGAACAGATAAGGGGGCTACGCACTCATCACCAGTATCCGTGCCGCTGCCCAAGGCAGCTGATGGCATCACAACGGCGATAGGCTCAGCAACCTCGTCCACGGCACAAACTCTCTTGGCCACTGGCTCATCCTCAACGACGGCCGCAATCGGCTTAGTACGCTTTTTGGTGCAGGCAGCCTCCACATCGGCAGCTGTGAGTGCAGCATACCCTTTAGCGTCTGGAAAGTCATTCGGACACGTAGGCGTAGTGTGAGTTTGGAAAAACCGGTGGCACTTGTAACATCCTTCATTATCGGTCAACAACTTCCGTTCCTCCGGGGTGAGCCGTGGAAGATGAGTAAGGGTGGTCTTATCACCGGTCGTCTTAGACTCCTTGGACTTCGTATTCATTGAGCGACTCGTCTGAAGTGGTTGACGGTTAGCGCGAAGTGCCGCTTCAACAGCCTCTTTTTGTCTGGCCACATCACGAAGACGTTTTTCATTGAGGTGGCGAACCTTCTCGATCCACTTGCGAAGATCCTGCTCCGCTTCAACGTTAGCAGAACGACAGTCAGCAATAAGATCGACGTTCATGTGACTCTCAAGGTGATAACGGAGATTGTCGTCAGAGAGATGAGAGGCATTTCCACGGAGGAGAACATTCTGACTCTGTACCTCAGCAGCCCATACATGGAAGGCCTTATCACCTTGGGTAGACAACAACAACTTCTGTCGAACCATGGTAGCCCAGGCCGAGGGCAGCCAATAGGAGCGGACTTCCAGCATGAAGGCGGCAAAGGTCAATGTGTTGAGGCGTTCACTGTCGTTGACATACCAGTCCTGTACTCAGGGGTCTTGGAGATTCCAGGCGACCCTACCGACCTGGTCCTTCGCTGCAATCTCCTTCTGTCGGAAAAACTGGAGACAACCCATCTCCCAGGCGCGGAGGGCCTCAGGAGTGATTTCACCAGCAGTAAGAAGAGGCACCTTATTCGGTGCCGCCTGTTCACAGTGACCTGGCTTCACAAACATAGTAACGGGAAGTTGGAGACAACGATTCACGGAGGAATAGTCTGAACTGTCAGACGAAGAAGGGGCAGGAGACAATGACGAAGGAGGAGGTGGCGATGACGGAGATAACGGCGGTAACGGTGATGATGGCGCAACTGCCGTTCCCCGACTTCGAGTAGTCAAGGGGTAGGGGATGGTGGGGCGGCGACGGTGTGACAGTTTGACGCCTTGCATAGGGCGTCGACTCGCGCTCGGTGCGACGTTCAAAAAAAAGTGGAAACTCACCACGAGGGGAGTAACACTTATGATAGTAGCTCGGGAGAACATGGACAAGCGCATGGGATTCACGATATTACAAGGGGTAAAAGTAGTGAGAGCGAGAGTGAGAGAGAGAGGGAAAGAAAGAGATGTCCTGCCTGAGGGGACCTTGGGTATATATGAGGAAACGCGCTGACTACAGGACAGAAAAGGAAATAGAGCACTGCGCATGGACCTAGCGCGCACGGACGTCATATTAGTAAGCCGTTAGTAAGACGCCAGGCTTACACTGTGGTAGTGGTTTATTAGCAAAATCATGGCAAATTTTCCTGAAGAACATTGTTCTCAGACAGATTTCATGGTGAATGACATCCATAGTCGGGAAGAGTCGCATGGTTAATGGGAACAAGACACACCTCGCTTCGCTCCAGTATCTTGTGAGTTACAGTGAGGGTGATCAGACATTTATAAATGCAAATGTTATTGATAAATATGGAGGGAATGCACCTTAGGCACCAGTTTCAAGAGGTTCCCACGGTCTCCTGATGGGGTTTTTTGCAGGGCGAAACCTATCTAACAGATACCCTCCCTCGGCGCTACTCCCTCACAAATCCCGATTTAGCTAGCACGACTTCTGACTGCCTCCAGGCCCTCTTCGAAATACCTCCCGACCCTCTTCGACAAGCCTCTCAGAGGGTTTGCATACCCAATATCAGTCACTCGGCCTTATCGTTGCCAATGTCGCTCACCCTCCACACTCCACTTCAGGGCCTCTCAGGGGTAGCAGGATCGTCCTAGTCTCGTGGACAACGTTGCCCACCCTACGCGTCCCACTGCAGAGGCTCTTGTGAGGTTCTGCTTACCACGTCGCTTGCCCTCACTCTGCAACAGAGGCTCTTAGTAGGAACAGTACTTAGACTCGGGCCAGTCGCTCGAGGTCTGTCGGCACTTCTCTGGGGCCTATCCACTGCAGTGTAGACACTTCAATACTGGCCTGTATTCTGTACATAGAAATGACATAGCGGCTATATGTTTTTAAGTAAGAACTCGAGACAGGTTGAGACACATGATTAAGGAATCATCAAACACATAAATACTGACGCGACGAAGCAGAAGCTACCATTGCAACAATCATATTTCACTTGGCTGCAGCATCATGGATAAGGGGTTCCGATTGTTGGGCAATGTCGTCTGGGTGGGTGCCAGAGAGATCTGCAGATTGATTGGCACCTCCTTCGACGCTGGAGGCAGCCACAGGTCCAGGAGGCATTGCATGGAGGTACTGAGCCTCACGGTAGACTCCCGGAATTGGCTCGTGGCTGCCGCTAGGTTTGGCATATCCAACAAGGTGTTGGCTGCGGAGAGGAAGCTGGGGATTGGTGTAGTGTCTGCGTGCCATTGTTCCAGGTTGTTGATGCATTGTTGGATTATCGTTGGCATACATGTTCATGTACGGACGTGACGCGAACGGAGGCGGAAGGAGATACTGTGGGTGATAGCAGCTATACTGGCCATCTGGGGCTCTGCCCGAAGGGTCATACCATCCAGTATTGATGCCAAGATGGTATGGAACCCCGTCGTAGTTGAATCGACCATTGTCATTATATACCAGATCCAGGAGTGGCTTGTGGATGCCTCGGCGTGCGGGATTGTCGTGTAGAAAACCCTCCCTATCCATTGGCATTTCATAGTGGCGGCGGGGGAGAGACGGGTGACCTGGTGCTCCTGGGGGGTTACCAACCAGGGAATCCTGGCCAGGTTCTATAGGACCCGAGCGAACGCCGATGTGACCTTCTTCGGCAGATAGAAGCCTGCAGGAGGCTGGAGACATAAGGTCCTTCTCATCCGCCATGGATGTATAAGGATCTGGATAGATTCTTCGGCGAAGGTTGAATGCCGTGTCTGGATCACTGTTTGGTCCCGTGCCCCGTACTACTGGACGCGGCTTTGGTCGCCCGCCAGTCTCAAGGTAAGAATCTCGTGGGGGTTGATCTACCGGGGCGTTAGGAATCAGACAATCGGTAATGTCATCATATGGCACCATGACTCACATGGCGCAGGGTTGTTAACTGATTTTCCAAGACCGACTGCACCTTCTGTGGGCCCAGCCATGGCCTGAATGGTGGCGACTTCGGGTTGTGCATGCTGAGAGCCATGGGCTGTGGGTGAGGTGTGGATTAGCACATTGTTGAATACTAACATCGACTTACGCTCGTCGCGTTGAGGCTGGTCCATGTCCATTTCACACGGAGCTGGACCACATGGCGTGTCTACTTGTCAGGATCGGTTCTCCTCAACGATCTTACTAGGAGGTCCAGGGGTGCAGGGAACTAATGAGGAGGTAAGTCCAGACACTAGTATGTGCTACTTAGTGCGGAGAGTCAAGTCCAGGTCATATGGACGAAGTCCGGGCACTGGAGAAGCACTGGGAGCAAGTCCGGGTTTTGCGGAGTTAGTCTGGACCGCGGGAAAGTGGACCGGAGTAAAGCGCAGCTTGTCCGGATGAAGGACATCCCAGAGGTGGGATAAGTCCTCAGGGGTCTAGTGTCGAGTCTGGGACAGAGTTGGCTTTTGCCCTTGTGCAAGTAGGAGACTTGCTAGGATCGGACATAGGACCAGGGGGACGAGATAGGACAGAGACCGGAGTTGGCCAGAGTTCAGGGGAACAGAGTGGAATTAGGAGAGCATGATGGGTAGTACAGAGGGAGGAGTATCTTAGTCGAGATTTGATCTAAGGACTACTAGGCCGGAGTACGGTAGTTTATATAGGAGTGAAAACTAAGGTGAGTATATACAGTGACAAGTAAACACCTTAATAGTGGGACAAGGGATGGAGCAGAAGCAGACAGGAAAATAAAGCAGGTACAGGAAAATAAAGCAGGGACAGGAAAATAAGCCGGAGCGGAAGCAGAAATGGGGAACTAGAGTTACAGGGACGACGGAGGAAAAGCAGGGACAGTGAAGTAAAGGGAACTAGGTCGGAAGAGGACAGGTAAGGGTCGGAGGTGGACTTAACTAATGTTAAGTCCGGAGCGATGTCCAGGACCGGAGGAAGTGGGACCGGAGGAAGTGCACGAGCGGAGGGAGTGTGCAGGTGGAGGAAGGGCGGAGTAGCCGGAGGAAGGTCCGGAGTTGGACATAGAAATGTCCTAGGCCATTGGTGGACCTGACAAAGGGAGTGGAGTGGAACAGGAGCAGATCTGACCCGGAGTTGGATGTACCATCCAGAGTTGGGCTACGTTGCAGACGAGACCAAGGGAGTGGCCGGACTGAAACCGGAGTAGCGACTAGTGGTAGGTACAGGTTCGACATGGCGGAGTTAGACCGCAGATCTGTCTAGAGGGAGACAGGGGTTAGTCCTGAGGTGGAGATGGACACAGTGACCGGAGTTGAGCTGGAGTGCAGCTATGGGGCTGGAGATGGCCGGACTAGATCCGGAGTTGCATCTATGCCTAAGGAGAGGTCAAGCGGGCCAGGGTTAGACCGGAGTTCCGACTGGAAAAGTATGGATATGACACTACTATACAGTACATTAGGTCAATGATCTTTTGTACACAGTGGGGGCTTACCTTCCATGCGATGAGGACCTTGCACTGGTATGATGGTCATGGCTTCATTCCGTACACGCCTAGGCTCATCTGGAGGACACAGAGATTGCATTCCCAATAAGTGTACATTAGTATAGTGCGGAATACTTGCAATAACTTACGTTTGTCGCCTTGAGGCTGTTCCTTATCCATTTCACGCGGCGCTGGGTCGCATTCCATGTCTACAACACAGCACGTAGGTCGTTGATTTTTGTACTTAGTGAGGACTTACTGTCTGTGCGATGAGGATCATCCAAGGGTAGACGTTCACTGGATGCACACTCGGACTCATCCCGAGGGCGCAGAGATTGCATTTCTATGAAGTATAGATTAATATACTGAGGTTAACACAGGCAGAGACCTACGTTCGTCGCGCTGGGGCTGGTTTGTATTGATATCAGGTCGAGTTGAGTCGCGTGGCGTCTCTACAGAGAAATACATTAGGCGGATGCTTATTTGTAAGAAGTGACGACTCACCTTTCGAGTGACGAGAATTCTCAAGGGGTAGGCCGGTTGTGACCTCTTGAGGGTGCACAGACAGAGGGCGCACCACTTGCATCGCTGCAGAGGGTCCACTGAGCTAATCAGTTCAGATTTCATGTGTAGTCACTTACGTGGGTTGAGACGCCCTCCTTCGGAGGCTCGTGGCATATGAGATAAATGCGGAGGGTCCACTAATTGCGTCACTGTAGAGGGCTCACCGAGGTGACCAACCCGGATTTAGTTTGTGACAACTTACGCGCATCAACACGAGGCTCTTCGCAGGCTCGTGGCACCTTAGATGACTGCGGCAGTGGCGTCGCTACAGAGGGTCCACCACTGAGCGGACCAACTCAGATTTTATGTGCGACGACTTACCCGCGTCGACATGAGGCTCTTCAGTGGCTTGTGGCACCTGAGATGAATGTGGAGGGTGTGGTTCTCGCGTCGCTGCAGAGGGTCCACTGAGCCGATAACCAGGGATTTTATGTGAGACGACCTACATGCATCGAGACAACCGTCCTCAGAGCCTCGTGGTAATGAATGGGGAGGGTGTTGTAGTTGCGCCGCTGCAGAGGCTCCAATGAACTAACAAACACGGATTTTATGTGTGACAACTTACGCATGTCTTCAGAGGCTCGCAGCATCTTAGATAAATGTGTCCATATGCATGGCAGACCTACCTTCGTTGACACGACCAAGAGTTCCCGACATATGACCCTCACGGCTGTTGGTTTTTGGCTCATTGTCACCAGAAGAGTCGATGTCAAGCTGCGAGGTAAATTGAAACCTAGCTTTTCTGGTCTGCGAGGATCGTTGCATGCCCTCAGAGAGTTCCCTGGTGCTCTTATCCACCGAGGTTGCTGCTCTTTTCACAGCACGCGATGAGTCCTGGCAGGTTGCCTTGCGCTTGCGTGTATATGGAACTTGCTCCTCTGAAGGACGGGCGTTGGAGCTGCCGTCGATGAGTGCCCCATGTTTGTCACCGGCATTTATTTCTTCCAGGATGTAGTCGGAATCAGAGGTGTCCTGAATGGTGATGATGCTTGGTTCTCCCGTCGTCACCTTGCCTGGCCTTTTAGTAACAACGACCTCTACCTTCTTTCGCCTGAATGTGGATTTTGGCAGCCTAATCAGTGGCGGCGAGTCCTTCTCTTCCTCTACGTTGGTTACAGATCCTTTCGCTCCTTTCTGCTTCGTAGAGCGGAGATGCTTTGGTGCAGGCGAAGGCGACAAGTCAAAAATATCTTCGATGTCACTGCCAGGGTCTGTCTTCGAAGCAGGAGGCTTCCCCCCCCCTACCTGCTTCCTAATCCGCGTCTTGGCGGCATTGGGTAGGCGCGCTGGCCCTTCATAATCTACCTTGCTGTTGAAGAAAACCCTTTTGCCTCTCAACGAGTTTGAATCAGATAATGGTGGGGCGCCATGGATGACTGGAAACTTGGATGCAAGGAGGTCCACTAGTCATAGATCAGCATTTATAGCCACCAACACAACATCAACACTTGCTCTTTTTGTTCGGCATTGACTTGAAATGTAGCCTGTAAGGGCCGGTGTCACGGAGGGCAGCGATGACCTGTGCGGATTCCAAAATGGTCAGGTCTGATACTCCCTTAGGTTTGCTATGCGAAGCACGCTCTTGTCCAGGGAATAGCACTGCATCTGGCCAATGCATGCAGACAAGTGCATGCTGACCCAGCTTCCCCGAGGCCCACGTGTGGCCATGACCCTCTGAGATTTCATCAGCAGCATGTTCTTGACTTTGAGTAATATAACAAACCAATATGTGAAGTGAGAAGCTTCTTCACAAGCTTGTGGTCCTCTCGCTCATCGCTCGCGTTATCCGGAGTATGGTCACCACTATCTAATGTGAGGTCGACGACGTCAGGTCCCACCTCACTGCGGTCCTTCGCTTTACCCTTAGTGTCCGACTTGTCTTGGTCGAACGACTCTGTAACGCACGCAAGAGACGACCGGTTGCTGACAAGACCACAGCAATGTGAGAACGTGAAACAGAAGTGGATCGTAGAGCATACTATATGTGTGCTTTGAAGTGACCAATTATGGCATCCGAGTCAGCGCGACAACGCTCCATGAAAAACTATGTATGCCCAGTTGTGTCAGTAAATCGTAAGCAGATGAATTAAATACTTACATCTTCTGCACCAGAGGTGGTGTATGAATATCCCAACGAGGCATCTTGATTGACGATGCTTCCTGCCATTACGAATGCTGCTTCAATGCCATGCACTTTCGACAGAGCAGAGAACTGGAGTCATGTTAGGTGTGCTCCCTTTGCTATTGCATAAAAGACTCACCGACTGGGTAAATCTTTTCGCCGATTTATGGAACATTTGTTGCCGTTGGCCGAGCGTCTTGCTAGCTTCGGTGTACTGTGTACTCTCCTCGAACTTTGTAAGAATTTTCTGCCAGGTTCCAGGGTACTCCTTCTTGAACAGCTCATAGCACTGTTTGCGGACTGTGACCGCTGAGACATCATTAGCATATAGTGATACATCCCTTGCTCCTGTGCCCTTACATTTCGTATCGATAGTAGCATCCTGCACTACAGTTTTCCGGAAGCGATCAAGTTTGGCCTCAGTGTTCTGGGAAAAGTACTTGGCATACTTGTTCCAGTCGTTTGCTGAGTTCAATCGTGAGTATTGCTTCACAAAGCGATCAATTAACTGTTGAGGTGGTTGGCCAGAACGTACCGCGAGGTCGGTAAGGTATGTAGTGATATGATCGAGTCCCTCTTGAACGATATCTAGAACAGCGTCGGACGGTCTTCCAACCGTGCATGGACTGTCCTTGCTTTCGTCTAAATTAGCCCAACTATCGTCACTGGGAGGCAAGGGAACTGCATCCCCAGATGGAGTATACAAAATCTAACAATGCAGAATCAGATAGTCACTTAGGAATCACCACAACCAGGTGGAATAACATGCCTCTCGAGCTTGAGCGGCTTGAGCCGGTTCCAAGCCTAGGGGACTGGGTGTATCAGCCACCAGCTTGGCATCTGAAGGCAGAGTCAGCTCAAGCTGCATGGCAGACGGGTTGTCCAGGGACAAAACAGTTGATCCCTTCGCCAAAGCTGGTAATTCATGACATTGCAGAATGACAGATGGACATACCTCATTGGTGCGGTTGGGAGGCTCGGAGGTTGGAGCGGACATACCACTGATATCGTTGGTGGGACGAACATGAGGCTCTCGCGAGGGTTGGCGGTTGGCTGGCTGGACTTCTGGCACACCTGCAGGCCCTCGCGAGGCTCCTCGCACGGGAAGTGGGACCTCTGACGAGGCTCCCCGACTTAGTATCACGCAGAACGGAGAACATCCAAACACCTACCGGATACACTAGCGGTTGGAATAGTGGGAGCCACGTCATCGAGCGGCCCAGAGACCTTCCCTTTGGGTGTTGGTGACCCTTGAGAGCCTAATGAAATGAGTATGGTCAGCAAATAAGAACGGCGACCGAAGAGAGACAACCATACAAGTGGTGACAGAATTTCTTCTGGATGGTGTCTGCAAAAAATCAACCACCACAGAATCCTCTCCAGATTGAAATAGTTCAGACGCGCATCTAATCTCGGGTTCCTCAAGGAACGGATTGACTTCGACAGATTTGCTGGGGTCTTCTGTACTAGAGGTAGACGGTGCAGCCTGGCGAGTACGACAAACTTGCACCTTGGATATGAGACCCCCATCACGGTCTGTGGCTTTGATGGAAGTGCGAAGGCGAGTGGGCGTCAGGACAGGAGGCGCTGTTGTATCTGGACGCCTCCCGCCGCCCACTTGTATTTCGATATAATCTGCATCTAAGTCGGACATGTTGCACTGCTGAGCGCTATGGTTGGAACGGTGGTCTAAGTCTGACAGTGTTCAGCAAGCAACTCAAGCACTTACATTGGCGTGCGTCCTGGGAAATCAACGGAGTGGATGGCAACGACGTTCTGATTAAATTGTGTTTATGTTTTGATACAAAAAAATCTGGACTAACCTTTGAGGAAATGAGATGTTCGTTGATCGCGAACCCAATTGCTTCCATCCCAAACTGATTTGTGACCTATATGTTGTTAATGAATCAACAGAGTGGATGGCAACGACGTTCTGATTAAAATGTGTTTATGTTTTGATACAAAGAAATCTGGACTAACCTTTGAGGAAATGAGATGTTCGTTGATCGCGAACCCAATTGCTCCCACCCCAAACCAATTTGTGTCCTATATGTTGCTAATGAAGGAACGCTAACCAATGCGTCATAGCGATCTTGATTAGAGATAGGTCACCTACCTTGAGTGGGATGTTGAACGAGGATGGTGTTGCCATAGTATAGAGGGGTTAGGACGCGAAAGGACGAAGCAGGACGAGCCTTAGATCCCGAGATATCGACCTATCAGTCCCAAACTCCACCCAAATGCGAAAATGCGAATATCTCCGCAACCGCTGGACCAATCGCGATGACCCAGGCACCATTCGAAAGCCCTCGACGAGTAGATCTTGATTCCCGAAAAGCGAAAGATCCGGCGCAAAAGGGAGCGAGATATGCGCCAAACTCGAGGGGGGCAGGAGGAGAAGATGCTGAAAACTCAAGGGAAAATGATGGAAACTTCAAAGGAGTGACTGTAGTTGGTTAAGAGGGACCTAGAAAGAGGATAGGGAGTGCCAAGACACAGAAACCCCTCGCGGTGGGCTCCAGTTGTAGGGGGGGGTTGGGTGTTGCTGCTGCCTCAGGTGAGGCACGCTCGACCCAGGGGCTTCTGGAGGTCTGGCAGAGCTCCCAGGGACTGGGGAAACTAGAGGAAGTAGGGAGAGTAGAGGTGTTCAGTCACTCCAGGACTGAGATCAAACATATACAGAGGAAAGAGGGAAGTTTGCTTAGTAAGCTAAGTACAAGCCTACATAGCTAAGGTAAGAGTCCAGTATCAGTACTACCAATTCTACACCTAGAGACAGGACTGTCTCTACAGCGTTACGCGGTACATTGTAGATTTCAACTGCCTCGCTTCGCAGGTCCAGGACTATGGGGATGGCGCACTCTGTCGCCTGTTTTACTCCGGTCTCCCGGACCGTCTCAAGGATGAGATCGCTCGAGTCGGGAAGCCCCTGACTCTGAATGGGCTGAGAGCCCTTTGTCAAGAGATCGACGCGCGCTATTGGGAGCGCAAAGACGAGATCTCCCGTACGACGAAGAGCCAGCCTACCTCGTCCACCCCCAAGCCCTCCAACTCTGGAGGCAACACCCCCAAGCCTGGTCAGGCCAAGACCGGCAACTCCCCCAGCTCCGCCAACACCTCTGGCTCGTCAAAGACGACCAGCAACCAGTCCTCGTCCGGCTCCAAACCGGACTTGACCAACAAGCTTGGTAAGGACGGGAAGCTGACTGCTGACGAGCGCAAAAGGCGGCTCGACAACAACCTCTGCATGTTCTGTGGAGGTACCGGACACTTCGCGGACAACTGTCCAAAGAAGTCTAAAAAGGCCAAGGCTCGTGCTGCGGCCGTCGCTGCTGAGTCCGGTAAGACGGACTCTAACTCGGGTGCTAACTCCGAGTCAAAAAAAGAGTAAGCAGCTCCCAGCCCTCCGCACAACCGGCGAGCTGCGTTGACTCCAGAAGTGCACCCAAGGAGGCCCGCCTCAACGTGTCAGCTCTTTTCGACCCAAACTCTCTTATGCCTCATGTTTCCCTTTTATCTCTTGATATACCTAAAATCCGCGCTCTTGTGGACTCCGGTTCCACGCATTGTTTTGTAGATTTACAATTCGCACACAAAAACAACCTTACATCCTACTCCGTCTCTCCTATCCAACTCCGGTTATTCGACGGTACATCAAACTATGTAATTACTCAAGCTATCGATTTATCAGTGCAGTTCCCCGCATCCGGTGATGTCACCCCCATGACTTTTTATCTCGCTCCGTTGGATTCTGAATGCTCGATTGTCCTTGGACATAACTGGCTCACCCGCTATAATCCGTTGATTGACTGGGTATTGAGTAGTTTAACATTCCGGACTCTTGCAGGAAGTTTGCCAGCGCCCCCATCGACTCCCTCTCTGGTTCTGCCTGGAAACTCTGACTCCGGCCTCTCCGGCCAGTCTACCCCAGGCCTCGTGCCATCTGTCGACACTCCGGTTTGCAACCCTCCGCTTATCTCTCTAATCAACGCAGCCGCATTCGTGCGTGCATGCAGTTTGGAAGGATCCACGAAGTACCAACTCCAGCTGCGTCCTGCGGACTCAGCAAAAGCCTGGTCTTCTTCTATATCAACTCCACCGGACTTGGACATCATCCCTCCGGAATATCGCGACTATGCGGACGTGTTCAGCAAGGCGAAAGCCTCTGAACTTCCCCCGCATCGCGACTACGATTTGAAGATTGAGCTCGAAGAAGGTACCTCACCACCTTTGGGAACCCTATACTCACTGTCTCCGGTCGAGCTCTCCGCCCTCCGGACATTTATCGATGAGAATCTCAATACAGGTTTCATCCGCCCTACCGCTTCCTCTCACGCTGCTCCGGTCCTCTTCGTCAAGAAGAAGGACGGCTCCCTCCGCCTATGCGTTGATTTTAGAGGCCTTAACAAAATCACCAAAAAGGATCGCTATCCACTCCCCCTTATCTCCGACCTATTGGACTCACCCAGCCGTGCTAAAATCTATTCCAAGATTGACCTCCGGCACGCGTACCACCTGGTCCGGATTGCTCCGGGCGACGAATGGAAGACCGCTTTCCGTACGCGCTACGGGTCCTACGAGTGGTTAGTAATGCCCTTTGGCCTCACTAACGCCCCTGCAGCATTCCAGCGCTTTGTCAACACCATCTTTGCTGACATGCTGGATGTCTGTGTCGTCGTGTACCTCGACGACATCCTCATCTACTCCGAGGATATGGAGTCTCACCAGCAGCATGTCCGGGAGGTACTCCGGCGACTCCGGTTACATGGCCTCTTCGCCAAACCGGAGAAGTGCGAGTTCCACTCGGACTCAGTGGAATACCTTGGCTACCGTCTATCCCCTGAAGGTCTGACTATGTCTCCGGACAAAATACAAACCATCTCCGATTGGCCTGAACCTTGTAAGGTAAAGGACATCCAATCCTTCTTGGGATTCGCCAACTTCTACCGGCGTTTCATTTTCAATTACTCCGACATTGTGGTTCCTCTTACCTGGCTCACCCGGAAAGATGCTCCTTGGATCTTCTCCGAGGACTGTCGACGCACTTTCAATGCTCTCAAGCACGCCTTCACTACCGCGCCCATACTCACTCATTTCATTCCGGACACCCCTATCATCATGGAAACGGACGCCTCTGACTACGCTGTCGCTGGCATCCTGTCTATTACCTGCGCAGACGGAGAGATTCGTCCGGTCACTTTCTACTCCCGGACCTTGACTGCTCCGGAGCTGAACTATGATACCCACGATAAGGAACTCCTTGCCATCTTTGAGGCATTCCGGAACTGGCGCCATTACCTTGAAGGTTCCGCCTCTCCTATTGACGTCGTCACTGACCACAAAAATCTAGAGTATTTCTCTACCTCGAAAGTCCTCTCCCGCCGGCAAGCCCGGTGGTCCGAGTTCCTCTCTCAGTTTAACCTTGTCATTCGTTTCCGTCCCGGGAAACTCGGTGCCACGCCGGACGCTCTCACTAGACGATGGGACGTCTACCCCAAAGAGGGGGATAGTGGCTACACCCGTGTTAACCCACAAAATCTCAGGCCGGTGTTCACTCAAGACCAACTGACTAACTCCCTTCGCGCAACCATTTTAGAGTTCCCTGTCCTTCGTCGAGCAGTCGCCATCATGGACGTGGAAACACTCCACAACAACATCTTATCTGCTCTCCCCTCAGATCCCATTGCCCAGATCCACCTCTCAGACTCACCGGACTCTCGTTGGTCCACTGATGAGGCAGGTTTCCTCCGCCTAGATGGTCGCATCTATGTACCGGACCTGGACGGTCTCCGCCTCCGGGTACTCCGGTATCACCATGATCACCCACTCTCTGGCCACTTTGGGCAAAACCGGACTTTGGAACTAATCCGGCGTAAGTATACCTGGTCTGGTCTTAGGACCTTCGTCAAAGACTACGTCCGGTCATGCACCTCCTGCGCTCGAGCTAAGACACCGCGCCATCGACCCTATGGGTTACTAAAACAGCTTCCTGTCCCGGAAAGACCTTGGAACTCCATATCCATGGACTTTATTGAGCAACTCCCTGGCTCAACTGGATTCACAGCTATCCTGGTCGTAGTAGACAGGCTCTCTAAACAAGCCGTCTTCATCCCTACCCACGACACCATCACTAGCCCAGAGCTCGTGAAGCTCTTCCTTCTTCATGTATTCTCCAAGCACGGTATTCCCGCCCACGTCACTTCAGATCGCGGTACAGAGTTTGTCTCGCACTTCTTCCGGTCACTCGGAAAAGCCCTCGACATGCGCCTCCACTTCACCTCCGGTTACCACCCGGAGGGCGATGGCCAGACAGA
Organism: Scleroderma bovista; assembly: GCA_037178675.1. Classification (NCBI taxonomy): domain Eukaryota; kingdom Fungi; phylum Basidiomycota; class Agaricomycetes; order Boletales; family Sclerodermataceae; genus Scleroderma; species Scleroderma bovista. The sequence goes on from JAYMGJ010000242.1 coordinate 35,558, forward strand.
GCGGTCCAACCAGACACTCGAACAATATCTCCGTGTCTACTGCAATTATCAGCAGGACAACTGGGCGGACCTACTCCCACTGGCGGAGTTCGCTTACAACAACGCACCTAGTGCTACCACCGGAGTCTCACCATTCTTCGCCAATAAAGGTTATCATCCCAGCATCTCCGTCTACCCAGAACGCGATATGACCTCTGCACGGGCTCGTGATTACATGGTCGACCTCGAGTCGCTGCATCAATATCTTCGAGAAGAAATGGCCAACGCGCAACTTCGCTACCAAGGTCCTGGCTGATGCCAAACGTACTCCGGCACCGGACTTCAAAGTAGGCGACCAAGTATACGTCAAAGCCAAATACTTCTGGTCTACTCGACCATCTAAAAAGCTATCAGAGAAGAACCTGGGGCCCTACTCTATCATCGCGCAAGTAGGCTCCCTCTCTTTTACGCTCCGTCTTCCAGATTCCATGCGTGCCGTTCATCCCGTCTTCCACGTCTCCCAACTCGAACCGGCCACACCCAACACCATACCGGACCGGATACAACCTCCTCCGCCACCGGTCGAAGTAGATGGTGAACCGGAGTTCAAGATCTCTGAGATCCTCGACTCCAAGGTTGACCATCGACGAAAATTGTGCAAGCTTTTGTACTTGGTACGTTGGTCCGGTTACGAAGGAACTGACGAAGAAACGTCATGGCTTCTCGCCACTGAACTTGGCAACGCTACGGAACTCTTAGAAGATTACCATGTCCGGTATCCGGACAAACCCGGACCACTTGTGTCCATGTAGTATTACTCTCGCCTCCGTTTCCCTTATCTGTTTCTCTTATCTGTTTCCCCTATCTGTTTCACTCTGTAATATCACTCACTCTCAAATCCAGCCATTTTTCTCTATAAACAAAAAAGTAAAACTAAATTACATTTTCTATTTACAAGGAGTCCGGACCGGACCACCTACTCCGGCACACCGCTGCCAGGGTTCTCCTGCTCCTCATGGAGTCCCTGGACTTCTTGTTCGACCTCCTCCGGGTCGACCTCCGCCTTGCTGTCCTCCGACTCCTCGTCCTCGTCCCAGGGCGCCGTAAAGAAACGACACTCCTCGAGAAAAGTCTCGAGGCCGGCCGTCAACCGCTCATTTCCCCTTGCCACCGAGCGAGTGGCATCCGCGACCCGGCGCATCTGACCGGTCATCTCCTCCACCGCCCCGGTCAACCGGTCCAGTCGTTCCAAGAACGGCCCAGGGTCAAACCCAGACCGTTTCCCAGACGGCCCTGGCACTTCGACGATGTCGTCGTCGTCGTTGACGACCTTCGCCAGCTTCTTCTTCTTCCGCTTTTCACCGCCTCGCGGTGACGTCGCCACCTCCTTCTCCTTCGCCTTACCCTTGCCTTTGTCCACTACCGGACCGGGACCCCCCACCTCCGGCCACTCGCACTTCTCCTTGAGGCCGGCGCACTTCATGCACGCGCGCTGCTTGGGTTTTTCCGGGTCTCGTTCGCACTTGGCCTTGTGCTTCGCACAGCGAATGCACCTGCCAAAAAAATTAATAAAGTAACAAGGGAATAAAATTTAAAAAAAAAAAAAAATACTTACCGGACATTGTCGCTCCGGTCTTCACTCGGACCCGCCTCCGGTTCCTCCCTTGCTCGCTTCTTCGACGCCTCCTGCGCCATCGCTCTCTGCCTCGCGGCGACCTCTGCAGCCCTCCGTTGCACCTCCACCCTGTCCTTCTCCGCCTGCTCCCGCGCTTGGCGTTCCGCCTCCGCCTTCGCTCTCTCCGCCTCCTCTCGTGCTCTCGCCTCCGCCTCCTCATGTGCTCGTCTCTCCGCCTCTTCCCTGCGCTGCTTCTCCTCCCTCTTCACTTGCTTGCGACGACGGCGCTCCTTCGCCTTGGCGTCGAGAACGTCGGACTCGTCCTCGCTACCGGACTGTAACTCCGGTGTTGGGGCCTTCATCCAATCCTTGGACTCAGTGGCAGCAGGGGCGGCGGGGCTGACGGACTTGGCAATGGCAGACATTTTCAGATAGCAGTAAATTGGGGGTAAAGGCAAAACCGGTCTGAGCTTTATAGATCCAGAATTCGTACTCAGACATTAACTCCGGACTCCGCATTGTCTTAGGCGACCACACGTCAGCCTCGTTGGGGCCTCATGGGTTCGGCCCCTAAAAGGGGGATACTGTTACGACCATGCCCAACTCCGGGCCTTATCCGGTCACTCCGGTCGTATCGCAGCTCTACAGCTCTACTCCGGTCGCTCGTCTCCTACTCCGGTCGCGCTCACGCAGATAACCTTCCGCTAACTACGACCCTTGGTCTATACTCCATTCGCTCTTACTACACCTCGCCATCTACCCTGCCTTGACGTGAGTTCTCCGTGAACTCAATATATCCTATACCTTGTAGCTTTTTCACCGGACCTGATTTATTTTACCCGGTCCTGACTTTATTTTCACCGGACCTGACCTAGTCCTAACTCCGGTCGTCCCTTGTCCGCTATTAGGTTGTTTACTTGTCACCGTATGTACTCGACCCTAGTTTCTACTTAGTATAAGTACCCTCTAGTTTACCTTGTATACCTCAGTCTGAAATCATCTAAGTTACTACTCCTGTCCCCTTGTCTGTCTCCGTCTCCATCTCCACCTGACCGGAACCTACGCAAGGGATCAACGCTCGTTGTCCTTGTCGTTGAATCCAATCGGTTGCAACTCCGGCCCGGGCTAACCTCTGCCCAAACCTCTGACCTCTGCCCTCGTCTGTTTTCATCCGGACTTGACCGGACTTCCTACCGGAGTAGACCCGGACTTGACACCGATCATAGCCTTGTTGTCCACCATTGAACGCATGCAGCACAATCACCGCCTGAAGAAGGCTGCTCAGATACGCGACCAACAATTGATCGTTCGTGCTTGATGTGAGGCTCTGTGTGAGCATCAGATCACTGAGATCCGGAACCTAGATCGAGCCTGGCATTCCGCAGATATATGATCTTGTGGTTCACAGAGAGCTTTCCCTCGGCCACCTTGAAGAGATATGTGCAGTCTCCACTTCAGACCCTATTATCTCTGTACCATGTTGCATACACTTGAAGCAGTGTGGGTTGGACAACAGATGAGAAGTACAAATGGCGTGATATTTTTGATTTCTTCCGCAGAATAAAACGGTTGGCGTCTCAAGCCACTACTTGGATTCCTAGAGTGGAATGATAGCGGAGTATTTCATTCGGACGATAAGAACATCAAAATTAGGGGTGTGCTCAGTTATCCTCACACACAAGATATATCACCAACGGTTCAGCTTATTCATGGTGCACATTGTCTCTCTCTCACAGGCACGAGATGGCTGGTGCATCCGGACATCTTTGCCATCACCCCAACCTCCAGAGGATCCGCTCCACAGGCACCCATTTCTCATTCTATACATACATACACACACCATTCGGACTTGTTGTGTGCTACTACGATAGTGTATTCTTCCTCTTCCTCTATCCATCATGATGTATACATGTTAGTTTGTTCACATGCGGTGATCATACAATGGCAAACACTACATTAAAAGACAATATAAATGAAATGAAATGATGGGGAGATTACAACCCCCACCTTAATACTGCACTCACTCCCAGCCTGCAGTTCTCTCGGGTCATTTCATCACCCATGTCATGCCATGAGCAGCCTTGCCTACCGTGGGGGGAGGTAGGTGGGGTTATGAGGTGGGGCTGGCCCAGATTGACCTCGAAATGATGGATTAGTACCTGCCGATAATCGACGACGGCCGCATTGACGCGCTTCAGGATGATGGTATAACATGCTTACTGGTAGCGTGATCGGATGTGTCAATCTCGCACTGAAGGTGAGTGCTGTTGGGTGTGCTCTGAATGAAGTTCACTCACCGTCTGAGACTGTCTGAAGGCCAAGACATGCGATGAATACGCAGTCACATCTCCATCATAAACGAACATTGGTGTGAACGTCAAGATCAGCAATTACAAAGCGACGACCTACCTATGCTGCCGTCAAGGTGATCCACCAGACTCACAAACCACCCGCACAAGGGTCTGTGGATGTAAACATCAATGTGGTAGCATCCGATTCGGAGTTGCCAGGGTTGAAGAGGCTTCACTCACCTGATATTGCAGAAGCTTGTCTGAGTGCTAGCGATGATGGTGAACCGGCTTTGCCAAACAGTAAATGAAATAGTAAGGCCTGCCATTGCTGACTATTAGGGCAATCACGTGCGGACAACGTCCATTACCGCCCATTTCGTTCTCCTCAAATGGACTTCATCTGACACTTGAAGACAGTTTGACCTGCGGTCTGTAACGACCATATTGTTTTGATCCATTAATAACATGTAGGGCAGGATCGGTTTGGGTGGAAGCGATTTCGTTCGCGATTGACGAACGTCTCATTTCCCTAAGCCCTGTTCAATCCAGCGTTGTTTTTGATAGATAGGGAGACGAGGATTTCGGGCGGAAATGATTGGCTTCTCTGGCATCAACGTCTGTGTTCTATTCGTGCGCATTATTGACTATTATTGAATGTATCGTTATCGTTTACGATAGGTACTGAAGGTCAATAAGATTTCTTTTTGGCATGCACGGCCTGCTATAGTCCGCAATTGCCCTCGTTATGATACGTTCTTCCCACTCAAGGTAAGATCTAGTGCCTTGAATCAAGATCGACATTTCTCATTCTCACCAGCTTCAACCAGCGGTCTATCTCAAACATTCCTTGACACCGTGTTTGATGATCCACTGATCGGACGTGTCTTCACCATCTTCCAAATATCTCGCACATGCCGAACGACCCCTTTTCACTGGCCTTGCGACCCGTCACTCCCTCTCAATGCAGGGCATTTATGACAAGGACTACCATGGTGCGTCGCATAGCATTTGCTCCCACTTGTCCATCTACATACTTTACCCGCCTTCCAGAGCCTCAGTAATCTCAAAGAACCCCTACAATGTGTTCTTACTGACGTAACCCCACCATAGTGCGTACACATCCCATGGACCAGTCTCGCACAGTGACTCACCGACCGTCCCCTTGTTCAGTGCTGTATACAGCCCTCTCCTGAGCCTCGTATGGAGTTCCCGTCTCATCACCCAATACCCTGTTACTTGGCCAGGATCCCGCTCTCCCCTTCTCCCAATCAATCGCCTCGTTGATAACCTTGCTGAATGCCTAGCCAATTCATGTTTCTGTTCGCAGCTCCCGGTCAGCCCCCACCCGAAGTACCTCCAGCATAACAGTGACACCATAGTGACCCCTCCCATCTTCTAGGGCACACAAAACAACAACGCCCCATCCCGACATCGACATCATCACCATTAGTCATCGCACGCATACTGGAGGGCCCTACACAGATACCCAACAAAACTACATACATAGTTGACCCACAAATATTTGTATAGTACTTTAGTTCCCCAAATACATTACTCTCCTACTGTGACACCACGTCTTGGTGCTGATTGTTTGCTGGCAATGGTATGTGAAGAAATCTCTCTGTCCTGCACTTCCGCGTGCCGACATAGAGCACAGGCTCATTCTGCCATTTGTCAAACGAACTCCGGAGCGTGAGGGTCCAGCTTTCCATACTCTCATCACACATGATACAATTTCCCCATGGTGCACTATAGGCAAGCCATTGTGTGTGCATTTAGGTGGTATATAGGTATATCCAGACTCGTCCGAGTACAGGGACTCTATTGCTACCGTCAATTGACGCTGTTGACATACTTTTTCAGAGTGATCTCTCTGTCATACATTGTCACACAAACCACTGTTCAACGTTCAACTTCGACCATGACGACACTGAGCCCTGTTCTTGATCAATTGCCTGCCCCAGCAACTACAGGAAATGGGACTCCCACTACCGGCCCTCGGAGGTCCACTACACCTATTAGGAAGAGCAGCCAGCTTGAGAGGCAGTTCTCGACCTTGACCCGCTATCGCGACCCCACTCTGGCTGCTATCGGTGACCAAATGACTGGTTGCGTAGTGGGTCCAATGCCTGTGGCCGATTTCCTGGATACGTTTCTTCCCGCCTCACTTATCCCATCCTACCAATCAACAGCCAATCACTTCCAAGCTGGAGCCTTCGAGCAGTGCATTGATACCAAAGACGAGTTGGGCATGTACAAGCCATTCGTGAGTACTTCCAGCTAACATCTACCTCATCTAATTCTTTCATGTCGCTTAAGATCACCAACATGCAATCTTTCACCCAACATCTCCACTTTGTTGACTCGCATGCAGAAGGAGACCCAGAAAACGGATATGCGTTTACAATAAAACCCGACGTCTCCATATATTCCGACACCGTCACTCCTTGTCCCACAGGTTGTGTTTCAGACCAGATCAAGATGCACATGGAGTTCAAGCGTTACACCTGGGATAACCCATTCTTCTTACCCAAACCTCCCAAATCACCTGAACAGCCTGACCAGGAGGTGATCGAACCCTTTGTTGCATCCACCCCAAACAAAATCAACACGTTAGGACAAATTGGAGCATATGCTGCTGCACAGCTCGGTTCACAATTTCGTACGCATTGCTTCTCTGTATTTATTATGTATGACGTTGCATGCATAATCCGATGGGATAGGGAGGGTACTATCGTCACGGAACCCATCTACTACAACACCCAGCCAGAACTTGTGGAATTCTTCTCTCGATTCTCTCAAGCGTCACCTGCCCTGCGTGGCATTGACACAACTGTGTCTCTTGCTCCCGCGCACGAAGCTGCCCTCACGAGGGCTAAACTGAAGTTGTCTTCATCCACCGCCATATTCATGACTAGCATCCCAGGAGTCGGAGGGAGCTCAACAACGATTTTTTTCCCCTGCTGTGATGCTTTGCCTACCATTCCTACTTGTCGTGGCACTCGTACTACCCCTGCATATGACCTTGCAGGGGATCGGGTCGTGTTCTTCAAAGACTCATGGCGCATCAAGGCCGATGATATCCTCTCCGAGGGTCAGATTTATGCAGAACTCAAGGCTCAGAATGTTCCCCATGTACCTATTTGTCTGGCCTATGGTGATGTGGACTCTTTGCCTGTGCAACGCCTGCAAACATCTCAATTTGCAACGGCCGACTGGGCTTGTCAACGACGACCACCAGCAATCACAGCCCATATCCATTACCGGCATCTCCTGGACATTGTAGGACAGAGTCTGACCAGCTTCTCTTGCACCCATGATCTGGTGCAAGCCATGCATGATGCAATTGTCGGTGAGTCAATCCATGCCCTATGATAATATAACCAAAATGGATGACATAGTACTTCCAATACTTAGCTCATAGAGGCGCATATAGAGCGGGGTTCCTTCATCGAGATCTTAGCCCCGGTAACATAATTATTTTTGAGGGCCGTGGTTATCTGATCGACTGGGATATGGCGAAGCCCATCCGAGTAGCCACCCCACGTCGGGTTACGCGCACAGTTCGTGATACTTTCTTTCCTTGTTTGCTCACTGACGAACACTGGCAGGGCACCTGGCAATTCATGTCCGCACGCCTCGTCAAGCACAAGAGCGCCATGCATACATTTCGGGATGATCTGGAGTCTTCGTTTTGGGTCTTACTATGGACAGTTCTCATGTATTGTCCATCGTCGCTGCCCATCGAAGAACGGAGCAATTTCATTCGGCAAACTTTTGAGTGGGGAGGGCAGGAGAAACGTAGTGTACTGCTGTCACAAATCATATTCAAGGGGACTCCTGATTCCTCACCCGATACCCCGACATCACACAACAATAATGGCCCTATGGCTGGTGGCACTTCCGCTACCTTATCCAACGAACCAATGTCTCTCAGCTCCCCATTACACCACTCTGACAGTCCTGCGCCTCACTGCGACGACCACCAAAAGCCCATCTTCTTCCCCAAACAGCCGTTGCTACACCAGCTGCTGAAAGACTTAGCAGATCTGTTTCGAGCACTCTACTGGGAGCCATCTCCAGGAGACCTCTTGGTCGTAGAATATGCTGGTGGTCTCCAGAAGGGCGACCCTATATGCAACAACTGTCGGCATTCCATCACCAACAGTCCATCAACAGGCTACAAGACCATCAGTATGTTATCGATCGCTTGGTGTACTACCTGGAACTTGAAACTTGGCCTACAGACGACAAGGCTGTACCACAACAACTCATGGAGATGAAATGTGATATCGTGGAAGGCACGGATATGGTGGTTGTCCCGCAATCTAAACATATATGTGAGCGTGTGGATGTGGTCGAAAGGCAATGTAAGAAAGCGAGGCTTGCTGATTGTTAGTGTAGTTGTGCTGTTGATTGCGCACTGAATGAAATTTACTCACCATCTGAGACTGTCCGACAGGCAAGATATGCGACGAATACGCAATCGCGTCTCCGTTATAAATGAACGTAGGTGGGAAAGTTTCGGGTTTGGTTTGGTATTTGCAAGCGTTCGAGGAACTCCATTCAGCGGGGGGTTCGTATGGTGGAGCACACCAATTGAGGTCCTGTTGAGCGTTAGTCGAAGCTGGATCGGTCGAGATCACGGGTAATACCTACCAGGCGACAGATGTCAACTGCAAAACAGGAGGTGTTCGTAACAGTTGAGGAGATGATGAAGGTAGGGAATCAATGAAGAACTCGCCTATGCCACCATCAAGGTCATCCACCTCACGAACCTCCCGCGCGACTCGAGGTCTGTAGACATAAGCGTCAATGCGGTAGAATTCAATTCAAAGTTGCCACGGTGGAAGAGGTGTGAAGGCAACACTACTCGCTGGATCTCAGTCCAGAAGCCTGCGTGCGTGCGAATGTCGGTGATAGTGATCCAGCTCTGCCAAACAGCAGTCTCGCCAAACTTAGAGGAAGATATTGTTCCACCAAACAAAGAATGAAATATTACGGCTAGGGCGATCACGTGAGGACAACACCTCATTCTCCTCCAAATGGACTCCGATTGGCTTCAACCACACCTGAAACTCGAGGAGAAAGAGTGGTGGCCTTGCCAACATGTGCTTATGACCCCATCATAGTGCATATCTTTCATCCAGCCCAGTCTCGCACAGCAACTCACCGACCATCCCCATCTTCGGTGCTGGATGTGAGCCTCTCTCAACCCTTGTGTGTAGTTCTCAGCTCACTGGCCTGTTGCTTGTTCAGGCTCCCGCTCTCACCATCTCACAAGTAATCGCCCCGACGTTATATTCATTGAAGCTTCGTACTAACGCCCATCAAGTATTATAGTCTTCCTCTTGATATACAGGTCATCTTGGTTTTTGGGTGGACATGATTAGCTTCACCGTCTGTGTCAATGCTCTATTTCATGCGCCGCAATCACCACCCTTCCACTTCCTATGATAGGCGCTGATTAATCACGCCGCATCCATCCGTCCAGCCGTTCCATCGCTATGCTGCGCTTCTCCTCCTCCCCCCCTCTTTCTGAGATTTGTCCATTGTGCCTCTGTTTCTCGACCGGCCCTTTCATCTGTTTAGTCTCTAGTTCTGTCGTACTCGTTGATTTCGTATCCGTTTTTACCTCGCGCGTTTCCCTTGCCGTTCCGGAGATATTCGCATTTTGGAGTCCAGAGAGGAGGGAGAAAGATCTGCATGTATGTCGACGGTTTCCACGCTGTTCCCTTATCGCTTCTAGGGCCAAGTACTCCTCGATGAGGGCTTTCTAACGCCACTCTGATCGCCCCAATCGCCCCAGCCATTCCGGAGATATCTCCAATTCTTCGCCCTTGTCCTCCTCCCCCTCCGCTTTTTGCCTTTTTTGGGTCCTCTCTCCTATCCTCCTTCCTCAGGACTGCTTCTCCTGCCATTCCCCATCCTTGTTAGTCAACCTCTTGCCGTCCTTAGGTCTGGGGACCACTCTGATGACGTGCGGAGTGTTCGTGTTCCCAGGGTTATGTGAGTCTGTGCGTTTTTGATGGACTGTTTGGTGTTTTGGAAGGTTTAGTGGGTCTTTGGTTGTGGTTTGGTGTGGTTGGTGAGTGCCTGATTGGGGACAGTCAGTGTTTCAAGTGCCTGGGAGGTGTAGAGACAGTCCTGTCTCTAGGTGTAGAATTGGTAGTACTGATACTGGACTCTTACCTTAGCTATGTAGGCTTGTACTTAGCATACTAAGCAACTTCCCTCTTTCCTCTGTATATGTTTGATCTCAGTCCTGGAGTGACTGAACACCTCTACTCTCCCTACTTCCTCTAGTCTCCCCAGTCCCTGGGAGCTCTGCCAGACCTCCAGAAGCCCCTGGGTCGAGCGTGCCTCACCTGAGGCAGCAGCAACACCCAACCCCCCCCTACAACGCGGTACAAGTCTTTCATCCGGAGATGCTCGAGCTGGTGCTCGGCATCAGCAACTGGGTCGTGAGGACCGAAGGTACTCTGGAGTTCAGCAACAAAATGGACCCAGCTGTCCATCCAGCGTGGGCGGTCAGCCAGATTACCGGAGTTGAGAAGGTCCGGTTCGAACCATTCCAGCGTCATACCTTTAAGATAGGACTAGGCAAACGTTACCCTTGCTCTATCTTGCCAGAAGGCCTTGGCGCGATCCTGGAAACACAGTTCGCACTGGACCAAGAAGGTCCGGAGTTTCTTTGGATCCGTGCCATCAAAGGTGTCCGGTTCACGGACCTTGGCACGGGAGGAGGAGGAGGAGTCGTTGGAACGGCGGGAGGAGCGGGAGAGGCGGTTGACGGCGATGGCAAGATTGTGGAAGACAGCCAGGCTAGGGTCTAGTTCTTCCATGGCATCGAGAAATTCGTTGTTGTTGTTGTTGTTGTTGTTGTCATCTCCGGGACCATCCTCAGGGCCGAACCATTGGAAACGACCGGGTTCGCGACGCTCCGGAGTGGAGTCGCGGCGGTAGGGAAACCTGTCACCAGAAACAGATTCATGGCGACCTAAGTCTGCAGAACCGCGAAGGCTCTGAGATGCAGCATCTTGACGCGGAGTCAAAGGTGCTGTGGGGTTTCGAGCTGTAAAGCTCCGGAATTGGCTTACAGAAGCCGGAGGTTGCCTGCGATTAGACAGGGCTTGCTGGGCGGCAGAAAGGTGAAGGTCGTCTACTGCACCTGCTTCTTCAGCGAGTGCGGCAGTAGTACGAGCGCGAGAGCGCGTAGTCATGGTCATGAGGAATGAAACTAGTTTGCGTACGAGGTTTGTATAGTGAACCCACACAAGTGTGAGTCTGAAATACTGTCAAGTCCGGGTCTACTCCGGTAGGAAGTCCGGTCAAGTCCGGATGAAAACAGACGAGGGCAGAGGTCAGAGGTTTGGGCAGAGGTTAGCCCGGGCCGGAGTTGCAACCGATTGGATTCAACGACAAGGACAACGAGCGTTGATCCCTTGCGTAGGTTCCGGTCAGGTGGAGATGGAGACGGAGACAGACAAGGGGACAGGAGTAGTAACTTAGATGATTTCAGACTGAGGTATACAAGGTAAACTAGAGGGTACTTATACTAAGTAGAAACTAGGGTCGAGTACATACGGTGACAAGTAAACAACTTAATAGCGGACAAGGGACGACCGGAGTTAGGACTAGGTCAGGTCCGGTGAAAATAAAGTCAGGACCGGGTAAAATAAATCAGGTCCGGTGAAAAAGCTACAAGGTATAGGATATATTGAGTTCACGGAGAACTCACGTCAAGGCAGGGTAGACGGCGAGGTGTAGTAAGAGCGAATGGAGTATAGACCAAGGGTCGTAGTTAGCGGAAGGTTATCTGCGTGAGCGCGACCGGAGTAGGAGACGAGCGACCGGAGTAGAGCTGTAGAGCTGCGATACGACCGGAGTGACCGGATAAGGCCCGGAGTTGGGCATGGTCGTAACAATCGGGCGTGCTGAGATAGAGGGGTTGGATGAAAAGGCCAAGGAAAATAAGTTGACGGAGGAGACGTGTTGGGTGCAAAGGCTTCATTGGCAGAGGCTCCGCACCTAGACGGAATGACCTTCTGGTAGCACACTGTGACGCCAACTAACTTGGAAGTCAGGGGACACTCGGATTCATGAATGACCTTCCTGGTCCACTGCAGCAGCAGAGTGGCGCACATGACGCCGGCTACGCTGGGCGGGCGCTCCTGACACTGCAGCAAAGCAGCGGTTACACCTGGAGTCTGTTTGAGTCAGTGGCAAGACACTACCAGTATGTAGTACTAGTACTATTATGTCAATGAAACGACCCCAGTCCAGAGATATTTCGCTCCTTAGTACTAGTCCTTGGTATTTACAATCTCACCTAGTACCTACTACAATCTTGATCACACCCCAAGCATTACTACGCTGGGGAAGGGGGGGCGAACACTTCTGGACACTGCAGCTTGCACCGCTCAGCATCTGAGTTTTAGTTTGGTCAGCAAGATGCTACTACTAAGTACTATGTCGATGAAACGACCTTCCGGTTACATTTCGCTCCTTTTGTACCACCTACTACTAGTATGATTTCGATCACTGTGGTCTTGCCTTTCGTTGGTAGTCCCTCGCAAGGCCATGGATGAACCACTTCGAGTCGTATGATTCCACAGTGATACCAGATCATTAGGACTAGTAACAAGGCAAATACAACTTAATGGGTAATGTAGGTATCAAATAGTGAACACCACCGGGACAACCTCACTGGCGATTTGTAAAACAGAGATGGAAATAAAATGCATGCCCATCCGTCTTGGTGTTGAGGGGTTCCCACCAGAATGTTTTCCATGCGGGTCTCTTCGTGGATAATATGTATGGTCATTGAGTTACTGGCCAGTCTTCTTACCAGAGAAGTTGATGAGGTCAGAACCGGAGGAACAACTAAATGTTTTCGGTGGCATTCTCTCACTCATCCTCAATGCATGGTCTAGAACAATATTGTACTGCATAATCACCATTTCGTAGGGATACGTAGTAGTGCAAACAAACATATAGATGTAGCAGTTAAACAGGTTCTACAATGTGATGAATAAGGACTCGGAGGAAATGCCGAAAATGAATGATGTCATCCTCTTCGAAGGAAGTGACCTCGAAGCCCCTCAGAATAGCAGCCATTTGTGCCAAGGCCCACACGCCACAGTCATGTCCATTGGTTTGCCGTGGTTCTATCTGTAATGGCAATTAGCACGCCATAAGTACAACGTTAATTCTCAAACCTACCAAGATGGGTCGGGCCACCCAATCACCGCGATCTCGGCGGCTAGTCCCCACTCTCCGAGTTGCGACCCTGGAGAAACGACAAATGAGTTGCATGATATCCTGTACACGTGTTAGAATGGGACTAGTTCACATAAGTGGCTAACCTTAACATCCTTCCTCCACGGCTGCTGTTCAGCCAGGCTGTCAAATAGCAGCAGCAGCCTCGAAGGAAAATAAATCGCGCAAAGCACCCAGTGTCCCATGGGCAACGAACAATGGATTGGGAGGACCCAGATAGGCTTCTCCCAGAAGCGAGTCCACGACAGATTACGCCAGAGCGTATCGTCATCGACGTTGTAGCGGATATGGGGAAGGTCATGGGTCGAAAGAACAGCACAGGGAGACGCGAAAGGTAGGAACGCTGAATAGAGGAGGGCAGCACAGCCATTGATGCAGGCGTCATTGAGGCAGGCCTGTGGGGACGTGTCAAGTCCGGGTCTACTCCGGTAGGAGGTCCGGTCAAGTCCGGACGAGCGCGGACGAAGGGAGGGGGCAGAGGGCTGGACGAGGGATTAGTCCAGCCGGAGTTGGTGACCGCTTGGATTCAACGACAAGGACGACGTGCATTGATCCCTTGCGTAGGTTCCGGTCAAGGTGATAGGGACGGAGACGGAGACGGAGACAGACAGAGACTGGAGTAGTGACTAAGTTGATTTCAGACTGAGGTATACAGGACGGAGTACAGGGTACTTATACTACGGAGAACTAGGGTCGAGTATTTACGGTGACAAGTAAACAGCCCAAAGGGCGGACAAGGGATAACCGGAGAAAGTACTAGGTCAGGTCCGATGAAAATAAAGTCAGGTCCGGGTAAAATAAATCAGGTCCGGTGAAAATAACACAAGGCAGGAGATATAACAAGTACACGGAGAACTCACGACCAAGCAGGGTTGACGGCGAGGTGTGGTAATGAACGAATAGAGCATAGACCAAGGGTCGTGCTTAACGGAAGGTTATCTGCGTGAGCGCGACCGGAGTAACTGGTGGGCGACCGGAGTTGAGCTGTAAAGCTGCGAAGTGACCGGAGTGACCGGATAGGACCCGGAGTTGGACATGGTCGTAACAGGACGCCAGTATGTTGGTATCACTCGGGAGGAATGTCTGTCGAGGGAAGCCATCGACAGTCGGTCGTATTATGGTTGTCGTGGTAGCTGGCACATGCATGTCCTTCGCCATGTCAAATCCGCCATCGATATTGATTACCTGCCGAAGCCAGGTTAGGCGGGAATCGATAATACAATTCATCCTACCTCTGGAAGCTCCCAATTCATGGTTATTCTGGATGGTGTTTCAGCTTCAAGTTCGGGCTCGAACTCGTCCTGATCGTCAAAATGGGCCACTTCAAGAATGTCTGAAAGTGCGACCTGTTCAGGGTCGAGGGGAAGGTGCACGGGATCGGTGCCTAGCGTGTCGGTGAGTTCCCACATCTCCTCGTCATCAATATCATCAATATGATCGTTGATAACGACCAGTACTAGCCACCAGAGGGAAGGCTGAGGGTTTCCCATGATAGTTTGTGCGACCTGGGTGGCAACTTCCGTCTGGTGTGCATAATGAGAGGGAGAACTTAAAGCGGTTGGCCATCGTTCCTGCAGCTCGGAAATGGTTTTGAGCCGTTGTCTCAGGATGAAATGATAGTTACTGTCTGAAAATAGTCAATTAAGAGACTTCTCATGGTAGCCAAACTCACTTTCAGATTGCCGTAATGCAACGTGAATGGCAGTGAGTTCGTGGCCAAACCAACGACACATATTATCAGCTTCTAAACCCAGACGACATTGTTCTTCTAGACAACGTTCCGTCTTAATGAGAGCGCGGATACCATCTCGTACATCAGCGTCTTCGAGCCAGCGAGGGACCTCCCCCACAGAGGGAGTGATCCAGATGTCTTGCATGAGTGTTGGGTCATTTCGTAAGTCGGTGAGTGTGGTGGGTAGTGGGGGAGGTAAAGGAATCACACAGGAGGGGTCGTAAAGTTGGGAAAGCTGTTCGCAGTAATGGTTGTATTTGCGAATGGCCGCTGTAAGTGCAGGCTGACGTTTCACGATCGCCTTCCGTGTCTGTTGGTGAAGCTTGGTACCTATGTAATAATGTCATGGATGGTGGGTTCTGTGAAGGGTGGCCGGGACGCACCTAGAGGCTTGTTTTTTCTGCCGACAGCACGGTCGAGCTTGTCCCACTCAAAAAAAGTGCCAACTGCCCTCTTGCGAATGTTTATCTTCAAGTCCCGAGCCATCAGCAGTATCTGCACAAAGTCGAGGCTGATGTTTTTAAGTTCTGGAAATTGATCATGCATGTTTAGAGACGAATAGAGAGCCTCAGCTTTGGTCATAAGCCTCGCATGACTGCGCTCGAGGCTCGAGAGCGCTTCCATAATTCCAGGGGACGCATTGCCCTTCTCGATGGTCGTTCGCGCCAGCTGCAGCACCTTATTGCTGTTGTCCAAGTCGGCTTGCAGCATAAGCACAGTGTCAAGCTCTTTCTTGAGCTTGGCGGGCGCATCTAAGGATGTTCATTAATGGGAAGGGCATGATTGAAGTATAAGTACTTATGTGTTCTGACGGACAACTGCGTGGCTCGTTGTTCGGCCCACTGTTTCTGGAGTTCCGTAACGCTCATGCCGCAGCTGTCAAGGACTTCTTGTGCCACATATCCTTGATCACCTACGCCCTTTTTGAGGCGGCGTCTAAGCCAATCCCCGAGCTCACACTGCATTTCATTACCGACTGTGGCCGCATGACGATCGAGAAGCCAGATGCGACGCTGTCGCTAGGCAAAATCAGCGAAGAGCTCAGTAATACTTTTTCAACTTACGGATGACACCCGTTCAATCCCAATGAGTTTAATGAAACGGGACCATAGTCACTTGGTACCTTCACCGTCAGATAAACCCAGCCCAGAAACGAGGTGTGGGTTGTAAACGAGCTGGCACGCCCATTCATGGCCATACGCATGCATGGCAGTCGTTGCAAAGTGAAGTCGAGACATGATTTGTGGTTCGAGAATATTAAACTGTAACAAGGCTTTAGAACAGAGTATTGGCAGGACGAAAACTTACCTGAAAGAGCGAGCGAGCTAGAACGCAGCCCACGTCATACAACACCACAATGTTAGCTTGATACGGAAGAAGAGAGAAAAGGTGTGAGATGAGAGCAAGGCTATACTTTTGTTGTTCGCCTGGCGTATCTATGTTTGCAAAAAATAGCGGTATGTCATGACGACAGATGAGCGCCATTAGTCCGGAGTCATCAAAGTTGTCCATAGCCGTTTTTTGCTTCTGGCCATCTGCAACCTCGTATGAGGCCTCGCATTGGTCGATGGCCTCGTCGGGCACCGCGGATGGTGACAGCTTGGATGGACGTTGGCGGGCACAGTCAATGTGACGCCCAATGGCATCTACCTGTGCTTTTGGAGTAAAGTAAGTAGGTTCATAGAATTGAGGGCAATCGCCTGCAGAGCGGCGATGCCAATGATGAAAGTTACCGTCCGTTGCAACATGGATATCGCCGCCCTCGTGCAGCGGTCTCCCAAACAATGTGCCGCCAAAGCATGCTGGACACCGTTGAATGAGAAGCTCAGCACAGGAACCTCGTGATAGACCGTCCTGCTGCATGGATGGGGGAGAGGAAGGCGCCAAAGGGGGTTCGATAGTGGGCTTGACAAGAAGTCGACATTGCTGAATGAGGCTGTCGACCTGCTTCTCCACTTCGACCTGCAGGATGTGGTACCACTGCGCAGCTTGACTGAGACCACGGCGGAATGGATCTCTCACAGTCTGGTTCTTGTGCATCGAGCAATCAGGGATGAGAATAAAGAGATGAGGAATCACTTACTTTGTGATCCGTCATGTGGAAACCTCGCCTAGCGTAATATGTACTGAGAGCGGCCGCGAGTGCATGGGTCGCATCGCACGAACGCTCGAAAATTGCATGGAAAAAAGAAAGGAGTTCGACGGATACGGCCATCCGTGGCTGAGTTGGCGCAGTGGGGAATAGTCCATGGGAGACGAGCGTGTGAGGCAGAGTGGAACAGGGACAGCTGGAGACATCTATAGACACAACACCTGGGGTGCTTTGTTAACGAGTGGATAAGCGGTTGGAGTTTCTTTGCTAACGGTCAAAAAATAAACACAATATTGCAGTGAGTTTTTGTTCTTGACAGCTTAATGTACACGAAGAGAGGTGAGGGCCTAGGGCTACTAACGGTTGGCGAAGCGTTGCTGCCGTGTACTTGAGGAAAGGGTCGACAATGGTGGGGATAAGAGCCTTCCAGCCAGCACACGCAGAGATTGACCTGGCAGTAGGGCGAGTAGTGCGAATATGCTGCGCAGTGGTGCCATGGGACGCATCCTCACCATCGGACATGACTAGTAAATCTTCCAGCTCCGTTGGGTGCGCTTCCAGCGGCTCCTCTGGCTGAAGGATGGGAGACACGACCATGGCGGTATTGCATGGCGGCTGTTTGGGTTCAGAAGGGGGCGCTAGTAAGGCATGGAGCTCGTCGAGGAGTTTCTGCCGTTTGGAAGCATGCCCTGGAACAGGCACGGTCATCCGGCTCTTCTTCTTGTCTCGCGGCTTTCGAGGGCTTGTGTAGTGTCAACCCAGCCCCCTGGTTGTGATCGCTTGAGACGCACGAGTGGGACGCGGATCCAACATCGCATACGATCAGAAAGAAAAAGAAAGGTCGAGTCGTGAGAACGTACCAAACCGACGAGAAATGCGCGGAACGAGAGGCTCTGGGTGGGTGGATGGCCATTGGGGAAGGTCTGGGGGAGGTCTGCAGAGGGCTGATAGAGGCTCAGAGGTGGCATGCTGGGGGTAACGAGGAGGATTTGCCGACGGGCAGCCGAGAATATGAATTTTCAGGGCCAGCTGGGTAGATCCAGTGCGGATGGTTGGTCTCTTAGATGGGTTTCTCACAACATAAAAACCCATCTAAAAGAGCCTTATTGCCACCGAGAACTGGTGCCTAAGGTGAAGGCAGGTGGGGACAAGGAGGCTTCTTTGTCAGCGAAGCCAACAGCGCTCGAGGCTGTTCCCACAGGCCAGCCGGGCGAGAATGTCCCTTTCGGGAGCATGCCAGCACTTTTCTCGTCCCCATGCAGCACCACACTGGTACTAGCCAGTGTGGATCCTCTCCTGCCATACCGCTGTGGGCATCCGACGAGTGGCACAGATAATGGTATTAGAATAATCTCTTTTGTTTGTATCTGTGTGGCACAGACCACAGGGGCTACAATTCCCACGAATTATGTGGGCGGCAGAAACCTTGACAAGCAAGGTAATGCCTTCCTGTTCGAGTCCTTCCCATTTTTCTTGCTTTTCGAATCTCCCTCTCCATCTTCGTAACGTTCTTACTTCGCGTTCCATCCTGCGGCTCTCCTTGATGATTTCCAATCCCAACGAACTGAGACAGACGAATTAGATGATCTGCCCAAACCACCCAACACGCTCGAAAACGCCGACAGCGGCAATGACGATGCCGTAGCATCTGTGACCCCGAGCGTCCGCGTACCAAAATTCCACAGCCCAGAATGGTGGCAGAAACAGACAGGCTTTTGCCGCAGCCATAGTGACCACAACTGATGAAGTTGTGGCACCATTGCACGACAAAGGGAGGCGCATAGTCAAAGGTAAGCCCAATCTTAAAATGCTGATTCCAGAGATTTTGATTCTGTGGTGTTTCGAAGCTGTTGCCCAAGTATTCTTTTACCTTCCGTTATTCAAAGGTTAGCGTTGTTGCATTTGGGGCAATTATTGGGTGAGTAGTGATGTTTCCATGGGAGATGATTACATTTCCAGACACAGTTGGATTGGATCACTGTTCTCAGACGAGTCGGAGGGGG
Organism: Scleroderma bovista; assembly: GCA_037178675.1. Taxonomy (NCBI): domain Eukaryota; kingdom Fungi; phylum Basidiomycota; class Agaricomycetes; order Boletales; family Sclerodermataceae; genus Scleroderma; species Scleroderma bovista. The sequence goes on from JAYMGJ010000242.1 coordinate 54,552, forward strand.
TGAGTAGACACAGGAGTCATGCCAGTAGTGTTGCAGCGGGCTACGGACCGTAGTAGCAGGAGACGACTTAGCCCAAACTTATCAGAAGATCACAAGTGCAAATGACACCATTTGAGTCTATTTACTTCACATTTAGGAGGTTTTTACCGTGCCACAACTCTTCCCGAGCATGGATGGTATTCACCATGAAATCTGGCTGAGGACCCTGTTTTTCAGAAAACTTTACCGTGAATTTGCTAAACCACCACCACAGCCCTCCATCCGTGGTCTGTTCATGGAATTCGGTTTCGAATGTTCAGTCAGCATGTGGTACAAATGGAACTTGACGCAGGATCTAGCGCAGGTCTCGCAGTGTTTCGTCAACAAAGTTTTACACTGCAAATGCAGAGCTGGAAAGGGACATGAATTCTTGGTCTTTGAGATCCTTTCACCCGCTGGTGACTGCACGACACTTGTGGTGCTAACTGATTCATCACGACTCAGCCATTATCAAGTATACAAGTCAGTCGTCTCACATCCCGTCTCCCTGAAGATGTACTCAGATATACTACCCAGACCTAGTGATCACTGCCACCCAGCACTGGACCATCTCGAAGTTGCGGTCAAGGGTACCTACCAAGAACTTTACATCACTAAGAAATGGGGTAAATATGACATCCTTCGTACCCTCACATACCCACCTACCAGCACGCGACCTTCTGCGGATCAGCTCTGCGCTCTCCTGGAAGCTGTCGATACACATGCCCGTGATATCAACCTCGATGGTATACAGTGTTCTTGGTATGCCAACACGATCTTTCTTGCCTTGCAAGACATCTTCCCAGGTGGCATTGTAGTGGCCGGGAGAAAGGAGATGAAGAAAGGGGTGCATAAAGGGGTCAAAGTTCCTATAGAAGGAGGTGTTAATGGTCTCCATGAGAAATATTCTCAACAGATTGAGAACCAATATGCTGTGCGATGTTTTCCTTTGCCTTTTATCATCACATATTCATGTTTGTTCTGAGCAGTACTTGAGGCAACGCGAGATCGAAAGAGAAAAGATACGTCATGAAACTGAGCGACTCGAAAGATTTCGGGCAGTTACGGAAGAATGTGTAAAAATTTCGGGCAAACTGACAGAACGAAAAAGACGGAAGGATTTCAAAATGCGCATGCAACATTTTGTGGGTTCTTTGTATGCACAAAAGGATGCAATGTAACACGAATAGTTAGCTTTTTGTCTTGAAAGGTGTAGGCAGTGTAACATCCATAAATGTTAACCTGTGTCCTGACAAAACCAGGTTCATTGCTAAGACGTCAATACAAGATGCTACGACGTTCTGCAAAATGTTCACTATGTAGCACGGGCTTGAGCCATGGCTACTATCGGTTAGGAGTGCAATCGGTGATGCCGCAATGCAAAGGCCGAGGTTGTCAAATATTTAAACGTACATCAACGGAAGAGAGTGTTAACGGAATTGCTCACGACGCCTCGAGACCTTCGTTTGGAGCTGGAATCCGAGTTGAGACGAGAACAAGGTTCACAGGTGGCGATGGTATTTCGACAGCCTTGGCGAACATCGACTTCAACAGTGCGCTATCATCTGCGGCGAGTGTACCTGTGAACAAGGAGTGAACGACCGCTGCCAGAGGAAGAATGATGTCCAACAATGTGAGAGGGGGAACCTGGCGTCCGCTCTGAGGGCAGTGGGTGATGGCTTTCCATTAAACTTGAAGGCCATGTTCAAGTCGCCACCCTAAGGACGGGATCCAACGGCTCTGGGCTTCCGCATCATCTGTGGTAGCAAGTCGTCAACCGAAGCGGTAGCAGAGTAAGAATCGGTGCCAGGAAGGAAAGATAGCTCAGCGTTGACTTCGAGGGAAAGGCCCATAGACAAAAGTTCGCGTGATTCGTATTCGCTCGGCAGGCTAAACGCGCTTTCTCCTGCCCTCAACAGTTCGTCTTGTCGCGAATTCATAGGTGCTGGAGGAGCATTGGTTGCCAAGAAATTGCCGAAATCGTAGCGAAGGTCGACCTTTGCGGGAGTACGAAATGCGTGCTCGAGTTGCTCCATGAAACTATGTACGACGATGCGATGCACCAGACTCGTAAAGTTTTTGAACTCTCCAGTAAAATCGAACGATTTCTTTGTATCATCCTTAGATGATAGAGCCGCCTCCTCGACGTCCGCTTGACGATTAGATAACATTGGCACAGAAGACAGGCATCTGTGCCGGTAAACCAAGGGACCGTAGTGGCGGATGTGGTACCTTGGGGATCAAAGGACAGTGCATCCTCTTGATCGGAGTTGGAGAAAATCATCTAGAGCGAGTCAATCAGGAATACCAGAATCTGGGTCGCTCGCGTCAAACTCTTGCTCCGCCATGCTTCCAATAGAACCGCCAATCGTACCAGCGAGGCCAAGATTGTGCTTGCCTTAGGGATGGGTAAATCGCTGGTATGGTCTTAGATGGGAGCTAAGGAAGAGCGTTTCCATGCATGAGCTTGGGCTTTCGTGAATACGGGGGACGCCGAGAAGCTACCAGGAGTCCGTCGAACGCGTAATTATGTAATGACGTGTCTTGTATAACGTAAGGATGGGTGGAGAGCACTGAGCGCGAGGGAAACTCCCTGTACAGAGACAACTGGTAACGTGAAACAATCTATGGATCGTATTCTGCTCCTGACTCCATCAACTGTAGATGGGAAAACGGAAAAGATTTGGTGACACCCCGCCGACCAATACCTTCCTACCCCAAGTGAGCCATTCCCCACGCCTTCACAGTGGCTCGCCCACCAATGATTTATCTCCCAGAAAAAGCACTATCGACAACGCGCGCATGCCAATCCGTTCTCTGATCATGCCCTGGATTACCCATCTTCTCCTCAAGCAATGGACTGGAGCATGCATTTCCCAGCCTTTGCGGAGAGTGGTAAAACACCAGAGTTCGCAGACATAGGGTGCGGATTCGGTGGTCTACTGATTGCATTAGCCCCACTCTTCCCAGACACGTTGATGTTGGGTAAGTTCGCCTTCTCGGCGATTCCAAAGTGGTGATCAATTGTTACAGGTCTGGAAATCCGAGTCCAAGTCACACAGTATGTAGAGGACCGTATTGCCGCACTACGTACGACTTGCGCACCGGCTGCACCGCAGACAGCATCGATTGCTGCAGCCCCGTACCAAAACGTCTCTGTGGTTCGCGCCAATGCCATGAAATTCCTCCCTAACTACTTCCCAAGGAGTTCCTTGTCAGCTCTATTTTTCTTATTCCCAGATCCACATTTTAAAACTCGGAAGCACAAAGCCCGTATAATTTCGCCCACTCTGCTTGCAGAGTATGCATACGTCTTGAAACCTGGAGGAATCGTGTACACAATTACAGACGTCCGCGACTTGCACGAGTGGATGAAGGCACACTTGGAGGCGTTTCCTCTGTTCGAGAGTGTCAGTGAAGCTGAGTTAAGAGATGAAGGTAAAGGCTGTATTCTAGACGCAGTGTACAACAGCACAGAAGAGGGGAAGAAGGTGGAGAGAAACAGCGGGGAAAAGTGGCTAGCTTGCTTTCGGCGTAAAGAAGCATTAAGAAAATAGACTAACCTGGTCGTCATTCATCCATATCAAGAAGTTCCTTCACTGTATTTGTTTTCTGTCCTTGGCCCAACGTTGCGACGAGCGACCGCGTCCGTATTTGGAGTGCAGCCTTCATCTCGACATGGAGGATCTTGCCAGCGTCAACGGCTAATCTGAATATTTCCTCAAACCTTTCAACATGCAGACGCGTTTCCATTGTCACGAGGGCAATGCGTTCTGATCGAGGCATGACGGCGACCGTGACATGAGGAACATCATTTTCCTCAAGCGTGGTTAGATCCAAGATTGGCGACGTCGAATGTACACCACCTGAAACTGCGCACAAAAAGTCGAACATTGGTATGCCAGCAGCCGCAAGGGCCAACGTAGAGCCGTTGATACAAGCGGAAAGAAGACCCCCATCCTGCTGAATGACCTGAATGAAGATGTCGACCTGGGATCTCGGATAGAGATGTGTCTGGACGACCGGCTCGAATGTCGATTTGATGGTAGAAGCGAGTTCTAGCAGTCGCCTGAGGTGGAATAAACGCTATTAATTGATGCTAAGGTGGGCATTTAGGACGCACTTGTCGCCCCTTGTACGCTTGCGCCTCTCCCCCGTACTGAAGGCTGCGACATTGACCTCCACGTTGATGACGGCACGATCATGAATAGTTTGTGAACGCGATTTCGCTTCATGTGGGCCAAGGACTGAAACAAGCACCTGCGTCAGACCGTGCTGGAAGGTGACCGATGCGTCCGCATGGCCTTGCAAAGAAAAATCGATGCTGATGTCTCGCAGCTCGTACTGCCGCCTCCCATCAGATCGCAGCCCGTCGTCATTGAGAATTTCGATCCTAGATGCCTGGAGAATGGGTCAGAATGTGCGAGTAAAACAGAGGGACCAACCATCTGGTAGGACGTATGATTATAGGCAGTCTCAAGAGGTTCCCACGGTCTTTATGCTTCGTAAAGCAACTCGATCTTTGAACTCTCCATAACCTGACCCCTGCGGGCTCCTTCACATTCTCCCCAATAAAATGCCGATCGACCAACTGTTGAGACAGGGTATCCTTGCGTGTGGTACCGTAGTGTGTTTGCGAGCGCTGATGAGATCTCAAGCCCAACTTTGGAACCAGCGTTTACAAACACTTAAGATCCTGGCAGCCGGTTCAAGATTATCGATAAGTGGCATCGGATGGAGGGACAGCCGACGCGTTCATTGCATCATTGCCGATGACTGTGTGAAGGCCCATCTGAGAGCCCCAGTGACGCTTAAGCCTTTGTCTAACAGTGAACCCTTCGGATATGGCGTAGTGGATCGATTCTGTTCTGGTGTAATTGGTGCTCCCTCCCCGTTAACTTCGTTCTGTTCCCGTGACGCTTTGTATTTACGCGTTGTTTGTGTCGATGCCCACACGACCAAACAAGTTCGAGTTCCATCGAGGCGGTGACGCTCGAGTCTCTCTTCCCTAGCGTCGCATCCACTAACAAGTGCTCGCTGTCGTCGTAGCGAGCCTTGTCACTAGAGGCCGTAAGTCATTTACTTCGTCGCTCAAGGTGAGTTTCATACACCCTATTACCTCACCCTCTGACCGTATACATACAGATTCCACTTTATTAACTACAACGCATTAACGAGGTTACTTTGCTAACGAATTCGTTTCACTCTTCGTCAAGACACTCAAGAACGTACGCGATCTAACGACGCTTTACTGACCTGGCACGCGCTAAATCGTAACGACAACGATCTTACGCCCCTCGCGCCTTGCACGGCGCAAGCATCTATTTCTCTATCCATTCAACATCTTTGTGTTTATAACGACTTTGACGACTTTTCAGTCTCAAACTTTTTCAGTTGCATATAACGACTTTCGCAAGATATATTATTTCAAGTCATGCCATTGTCACTACTGTCACGACCCATGACGGACACCGTTCGTGTCCGGTCCCCTTCCCCATTCACAACCCCAGCAACCAAACCGCAGGTACCCACCATACGTCTCACCGCACCCACGCCCTCAGAACCTAACACATCCCGTCATCAATTCAATCCTGAGCCATGGATCGCAGAAACCATCCCCACTCCACTCGCACCCAAGGCAAGCGCAGGCGGAGAACCCGTCCGTAAACGTCTGGTCCCCAAGAAGTCCAAGCTTGGTCTGCTCGGATCCTCGACAAGAGAGGAACGCGAACAAGACTTGTCCGATGTGGTGCGACGCGTCGCGGGTTCCATGAGGGACACGGGCGGGTTCGAAATATACGTCGACCCCGCTGATGATCCAGAAATCGGTGAGATATTGCTGGTCAAGAAGAAGAAATCACGCGCTGCTCTCAATGGAATGAGCTGGGGTACACTGGGAGAGGTCACGAACGTGCCGCCGATTACGAAACCCAAGGAGAGTAAGGAGAAAAGTGGGAAGAAGGAGAAGGAAGGCCTCTTGAAGGTCAAGATGGACGAGAATCAGAAGTGGTGGAGCATTGGTCGAGGAAGGAAAGATTCCAAGGAGAAGGACAAGGACAAGGACAAGGAGAAAGACAAGGAGAAGGAGCGCGCCAAGTGTAAGACAAATCAGGTCCAGTATTGTGTCGATTGCTAACGCATTTATCAGGCCCCGCGCCGCTTGAGAAGCCGACAGATTCACGGACACGCTTCAACTCACTCGACTCAGGAATTCTGCTCAATAGCCCCGTATATTCAGAGCAACCCTGCACCCCCGTGGAATACCTGTGTGTTCCGACGACAGCGGGAGCAACCCTCGCGCCGCCCGGGGCTGGCGCATTGGGAAGCGGCAAGGACTCGGTCGCCATGCGCGCAATGCGCTCCGTCCGTTCACTCGCCCGTATCGGCAGCTGGGCTCAACTAAGGAATGCGCAGACTACAGAAGATGCAGACAGGAAAGATAAGAATCAGCCTGATGCCAAGAAGAAAAAGAAAAAGAAGGACCGAGAAAAAGAAAAGGCGAAAGAAACCATCCGCTACTCGGGCAGCAGCTTCGAAGCGGGCGCGTTGACCGCGAGCCCCGCAGGGTCAAAGATCGACAGCAAATCTCTGGGCAAAAGGAAAGGCAGCATTTTAGGATTGGGCTTACCCTCGACTATGCGCCTGCCTTCGTCGCGCAATGGATCTACAGCTTCGTCAGTTGTGGTTGCTAATGGCTTCGGAAAACGGTTATCTATTGATTCGGCCACCGTTCTGGGCGGTGGAATTTTGGCACGCGGACGCTCGGGATCACAGATGTCTACGGCATCGTCATTGCGACCGCTGTCGGCGTCCTCGTGCGTGTCGGGTGATTCAGGCGGATCGTCTAATTCCTCTGTCTCAGTTCGTTGGGATGAAGCGGGCCTGGAAACCGTCAAGGAGAGTCGCAGGATGGAACGCGAGAGTAAGAACACTGCGAAGAAGAAGGAGAAGGAGAAGGAGAAAAGCAAGAAGAGGTCGAAAAGTGGGAAGGACTCGAGCAGGAAGGCATCCGATGGTCGGAAGAGGAAACCGCTGGCGGCAATATTCCCCGGAACACTTTCTGAGCGCGAGGAGGAAGAGGACGCCGCGAACCCTGTTACCCCGATCGTCACGATTGAAGAGGCCACGATGGAAGGATGTTCCGGAGACGAGGAAATGTTGCTCACGGAGACTCCTATCAAACGTGCTCGTTCGCGTCCCATGTCCGAGGACCTTCTTGGTCGCTCACGACCCAAGGCAATCTATGATGACGGGGATGGTGAGTATCTCTGCATCACCAACATGTGCTTGATATTTAGTCTTATCAACAGACGAAGCTGTCATGTCATTGTTGGATGCTGCTACAAACGATCTGGCCCAACTCATCAATAGACTGGACCTGGAAGCTACCCCGGGTAGTCGTGACATCAGCCCACGAAGCGAGCGCTCACCGCTGGATCACTCGGATAACAAAAGTCTCCCTCGACAGCGTCTGACGATCGAGAGTCCTATCAAGAGCTTGCGTTCCAAAGTCGCATCTATCACGTCGCTCCGCCCATACGCCCAGTCGACCTCGAAGGTTGGGCCGGTGCAGATTGGACAAAACATTGCGCCCTGGTCGACCCTAAATGCAAGTATTTCCCCCTCGAAGCCTTCACCAGCGACAGTCAGAATCAAATCCGGTGATGATGTGCCAACGCTTCGCCTAACTCACAAGGGCAGCCTCACACCTGCGCCTGCAATTGACCCTCCGCTCGTGTTCAAGGCGCTTCGACCAGCCACCAGCAAAGCTCCTAAGGCTGGACGAACTGTTCATCCTTCTCCTGACATTCTTCCATTCACGCTCGACGCCAACGAAGTGGACCGCTCTCCATCAGCGTTCACATTCGGCTCGAATCGCTCGAGGATGGATTCACCTGGTAGCTTCTCGGCGTCCCCTGTATTCACGAAAGCCCAAGGTCATGCACGCAAGCGCTCCTCCTTAGCTCCCATCCAGGATCATACCAACAGCTTACCCATCCCTCCCGAGGCAAGGCGCAATCTTGGCCTCGCTGGTACGATGGGCGGTTCTATTGGAAGCACGGCAGAGCAAGAGTTTGACGCGAGCGACCCAGATTCTGATATTCCCGACGAGCTCCAAGTGATTCTCTCCAACTCCGATCAGGAGGATACACTGTCCTTTGATCCCAAGGTGCCACATCCCCCACTGCGCTCTCTTGGTCTACCGCCAGAGATGCCGTTGCCTATTCCAAGGGATTTGGCTCCCGAGATGCCCGTCTTCCGCGCCAATCTTATCGATGAAGATGATCGTCAGGCGGAAATCGAGGAGGCGGCTATATCATCTGAGGATGATACCAAGAAATCATTCGATTTCACTGGAGAGATCAAGAAACTTAACGAGTCTGGTGCTTCGCATCGCCGTAGCTTCGTGGAGCAATTGGAGCACGCGTTCCGTACTCCCGCAAAGATCGACCTTCGCTACGATTTCGGCAATTTCTTGGCGGCCGATGTCCCTCCAGTACCCTCTCTACAAGACGAACTGTCCAGGGCTGGAGAAAGTACGTTTAGCCTGCCGAGTGAATACGAGTCACGCGAACTTTCGCCGGTGGGCTTCCCCCTCGATGTTAACGCTGAGCCATCTCTCCTTCCTGGCACTGATTCTTACGCTGCTACCGCTTCGGTTGACGACTTGCTCAATATTATCGCACCACAGATGATGCGGAAGCCCAGCTCCGTTGTATCTCGTCCTTCAGATGGCGAATTGAACAGGGACTTCAAGTTTGGTGGAAAGCCGTCGCCCACTACCATTAAAGAGGACGCTAGCGAAGATGCCCCTCTCACATTGTCGGACATTATTCCTCCTCCAGCAATCGTTCACTCTTTGTCCATGGGTACCCTCGCCGCAGATGATAGCGCGCTTTTGAAGTCGATATTCGCCAAGGCTGTGGAGATACCATCGCCACAGCCCCGTTCTCGTCGCAATTCGAATTCCAGCTCCAAACGAAGGTCTCGAAGCGTTGCTCGTCATTCCATCAGCACGCATCATCGCAATTCGTCCGCCCTTAGCTTCGGAGGGCTGGATTCGTTTGCTGAGATTCGAAGGGGCTTCGAATTCAACGACACTCGTCCAGGCTTCTATCCAGCGCCTGCAGCAACTTCGAGGCACGCTAAACATGAATCGGTCTTCAGCATCGCATCCGTTTCCTCGTACGGTCGGCTCGTTCACGCTGGGTCTTGTGATCCATTCGACTACGCATCTCTCGCTCTCCAATTGAAGCAACGGCCCTTGTCCGATGACTTTTCTTTCTCGATGTCGACAAGCGTCGACGACACGTTCTCCTTCATCCACAAGCAGCCCTGTCGCAAACGAGTCGATAGTGACGCATCCAGCTTCTACTTCCGTGCCCCTGCGCATTCACAAATTCATCCCTACAATCGCAGTCACCGGCGTCACGAATCAACAGCTTCCGTCACTTCCCTTGGTCCCCCTGTCAGCCTTTACAACCGCAGTTTCGCGCATCATCGCCGAGGTGATTCCAGCACGAGCATCAGCAGCGTGGCACAGTCCTACGCCATGTGCGGTGCGAATGGCGGTCGGGCAGCTTGGGCGAAGCATCGCCCTGACTTTTCTGTTGACTCCGTCCTCAGTGATTTCTCAGGTGCCCGTCTTGGGCGTCCTGGGTTGGGAGACAAGATGCTTGAGTCCGCATTCGACCATGGCATGCCGTTGACGGCGATTTCTGCCTCACCGCCGGAGAGCCTTGCAGGGAGCGTACGCAGCGAACGGATCACCTCGGAAGAGTACGAATACCGCACTACCTACGATTCCATCATGGATAGTCGCAACGGACCGCAGAAGGCCACGATGGAAGACTCGATATTTGAGAAAACCGGGTATCGTACATCTGTTTCCTCGTCCGACTCCACGTTCTTCGGCAAGAACTCTGATGGCCACAATCCTCCTCGTTATCGCCCTATTTCAAGCTTCAGTATTGCCAGTTCGCACGGCCCCCTAAAGGAGGATGACACTATGATTAGCGTGAGTGTCTACGATTTACAAGAACATACTTCTGACGGCCATGTAGATGCTGGGTGGCGGCCACGTTCGACGCCGTTCCGTTGGGTCTATGATCGAAACTTCGCCCTGCGTTCGTATGGAAAGGCGCAAGAACTTGCCCATGGATCCTCCGGAGCCAGTTTTCAAGCGCCTCAAAGGAGATTACGAGACCCCCGACAAGTCGCGCATCATCGAAACGAAGCCTTCCATCGCTTCTACCTCGAGCTCCTTCAAATTCGGAGATGAGCGTATGATTCGCGCAAAGCACGGCCTCTTGGAACGCCAGAGCTTGGAGAACACGGCACTTCAGGCTGAAGGAGAAGATACCTCTGGTTCTTGTAAGCATCCCCCAATTATTTTGTACCTCAACTGACTTTCTCTGTTTTCAGTCCGAATACAACCTGTCTTCACTCGGCCACCAGTCACGACGCGCTCCCGTTCCAGTACATGCACCTCCAGCTCGGGAGCAGCGACCCCCCCATTGTCCATTTCTGATGGGTACTCTTCTTTCTCGGAGGGTTCGCAGTCCAGCATCGACCTCGCGCAACTTAACGTCATGCTCGCCAATGCTACGCACCCTCTGGCCAACACGGCTTTCGATCGCGTGCGGCCCCGTGCGCGCGGTCATGGACATCGTCGAAGAATCTCACAGGCTCGGGCGTCTAGGACCTCGATATACGAAACCATCGAGGAGGAGAAAACGGGGTCTTTGTCACCCTTCAACTCACCTGATCGTTCTGTCCCTGGTTCGACAACTAAGACCTTTCAACTCCCCGACTCGGTGACGAAAACAATTGGCCCTTCTCGGGTGTTCGTTGTCGACCCAGAGACGTCATCAGTAGATTCTTTTTCCATGTGGGACGATGAACGGGGAATCTCGGCGCTTCGGAAGTACTACGCTCTTAGGGATGAGGTGCAGGACGCTGTAACCGAGAGCAAACGCACCTGGGTGGACACCCCATTCTCACTTTTTGCCGTGCAATGTATGTTCATGTCTAACATATGGTTTCAACTGATGTTTATTTCGCAGCATTCGATCCACCCTGTCATCGATCCGGAATGCAAGCGCTACTCGAACATTCCATCCAGAATTACCATCCGCTTCCATCTGACCTTCGACGCGGGCGCTCAAGAGCCGGGAGTCGACCCTCGCCATATCCTCGCTCCATCAAGACCTCTTTTTCATCCTCCCTTGCCAATGATCAGCTGAGGGCTGCCGTAGTGAACTCTATCGCTGCCGCTGCCGATACTCCCCCGGTCCAATTGATCCCCAATGCTCTTCGAGAGGTTACCTTCGATCCCAACATGATTGCCTCGCCTCAACGTTGCGAGAAATTTGCGGATGAAAAGCCGATCTTCTTCTCAGGGGACCCCGAGTGCGTCTTCGGACTACCACCACGCCCTCGCGTTGCCTCCACTGCTCGTCGCGCAGCCCTTGGGTGGTCCAAGAGAAGTATTGGGCGGACTGGTCCCGAGAACAAAGAGAATAATACAAGCCTCGGTAACGTCAGTCTTGGCGGAGGCTTAGCCAATGTGTCGCAAGGCATTACAATGACGTGAGTGGGCACATCTTGATGTTCTCGCAATTAATTGATGGATTTTTCTAGACCATCGGAGACGCTTCGTCTGAGTCGGCCTCGACCGCGTGCGCGCCAAACACCCGCATCGACGAGGCCTATCCGTGTGTAATCCGTAATCAATAAACGAATCTCTGTTGTACGGTGTACGTTCAGATATGGCCTTTGCATTATCGCATCACCGACTACAATCCTATGCCATGAAATATTGCTCTATGCTGTTACCTGTATCATTTTAACCCATCCTCAGCTGTGATTTTATGTAAGCTCGTGTTACATAGCGAATCTTTGCAGAACATCGTAGCACCTTGTACTGATGTCTTAGCAATGAACCTGGTTTTGTGGGTTAACGTGTACATGAACTTGTTATATAAACCTCTAGATCTCAAGGTAAGCTATTTGCGCCAGATTGCTTTTCTTTGTGCAAATCCACCAAATGTATGCGCATATTGAAATCCAGCTCTCTTCTCTCGTGTTGCTTCCTGTACTGCAGCAGCAGGTTGCATGAGAATGACTCACCAGGCTCCTTTCCAGCCACTGCTTCGAGTGTGATCGAAGCAGGGGCTGGGAAGGAGCCTGGAATGAGATCTGGCTGACTACACTAGAGAACTTCTGTAGGTGTTACATAACGCTCGGCCCTCAGCTTCCTACCCCTATGTTGTTCACACCAACCCATTTATCTGATCAAATTTCCACCACCTCAGTGCGCGAGGTTATGTATTAGAAACTACTCGACCTGCCCAACTTCATTGAGGTCACACTGCAATGTCAACATACTAAGACCGGTGATCGCACTACGCTGCACGCACCTCGAATCGCCATTTCGACATGAATGCAGAACGAACGCAAACCCGGCAATTTGAACTTTGAAGCAGCACCCCTGGGGTGGATATAAATAAAGTATATACAGGTACATATATATATGCATGGGTACTAGTAAAGCCTCCAAGATACGAGGGCAACATACAAAACGTTCCGTTAAACTTGAGTTTGTTGTTATCATGAATAGATTGTGCAGGTGTGCAGATAGGTATATATATAGACGTTCATTATTCCTAGAAATATTTAGATTATAAGATGAATTGGCGGTTCGTATCCTGCAGAACCCACGTCCATCATTAACTATTGGTCGAACGAGAGAACGATCACGCACAAGATAGTGAGAACTGGACAACTGCGCCACCTGTTCATACTGTTGCAGAACTTCCCGCACGGACCTTAGAAGCTGCTGATAGCTTTGCAGAGGTTTCTGTGCTGCATCACACGCGATAAGAACTCCTGATCGATGCAAAAGCCGTACCACTTACTAAGCGAGGTTACAAAGGCCTACACCAAGATGTTAGCGGAGCCCCCGACACGACTGCAGTATAACTCACGTAACTCATGGCCCCAACTGAAACACCCTTCCGAACGGTGTCTACGCTCGTCTGTTCATCCCTGCATGCCGTAAAAGATATCTAATGTAAAAATTAATCCAGCCCAACGCCTTGGACAAAGCCACGTACAACATCCGCAGATGATGCTTTCAGTCCCCTCGCCTTGGGAGCAACTTGATTGCCTTTGAGTCGGCCATTAGTCTGGTACTGTCATTTCCGTTAGTTTCTTTGAAAATATACACAAAAATATCATACAAAGTACGGAAGGTCTAAGAAATGATATCAGGAGCTATGCATATTTGCGCGTAGAAAATGGCAACTGACCAAGCGCTGTTCCCGAATGACAGGACTAATAGAAATCGTTAGACCATTTGAATCAGTGTCTTTACACTCTTACATCAAATATAGCCTAAATGGAGATGAGTTAGCGCCAAGCACAAGTGCACGAATGAGATTCTCCAGGCGTACAGTTAGACGACATCCAGCGGGAAGCGGCTTCACCTTCATACTTGGATGTCAATAAATGGGCCCATAATTTCCGCGAATCTTGCGTACCATGATGATGTGCATCTCCTGAACGAAACTATGAGTAGCGCGAGGTACAATCATCCGAAGAACTCACGTCATCTACTATCACACCCGCTTTCTTGTAGTCTACCGGGTATATTACTAGAAACTTTGGTCAGGAGTACTACACGGGTGTGGGGTTCTTCCTACCTTCATCGAGTCCATCTATCTCATCGCCATTTGTATCGGGTATCTGTCCTCCGTGTCCTGAATCTATATCCACAGCAATCAACGCGTGGCACGCAAGAAGCTATATTTGTGGACTTACAATGGAAGAACAAAGAGTCATGAGGCCTGGCATCTTTTACAAGCCACCGCATTGCCTCGATCATGTTCTTTCTGGTTGGCATCCGTCGGGGATTCCTTGTATCATCCCTCAACATTAAGATGTCTTCGTCGCGATACCCCCACTGAGCTGTCATTCAACTCAGTCAGTGAACGGAGGGAGAGAGTATAAAAGACTAACTCATCAGGAAGCGTTTCACGTTCATGACGTCATTAATACAACCCTGAAGCTGGCGCTTCTGCCCAAAATAATTGATACCGATCTGCGAAGACAGAGTTCAGCCCCACACCTTTCGTATGAAGTAAGAACGCGGCGCCCACTCACACATACTGCTTTTTTCCGCCCTGTACACTTAGAATATTCAAACCGTCCAGAACGCTGATGCTGTGCGGCTGGCAAGGGAGTAACAGATCTGGGTAGGGCGCTCCCTGTCGAATTCACGCGACGTCGGTGACTATCATTGGGCTGCCTTGTCTGAACCGGGACGGCAATTGCTCTATACTGCTGCGAACCTTCTGCCCGATCACGTTGGACCGTCGAGGAAACATGAATAGTTCGCGAGGCCCCGTGAGGATAAGGATTCTCGTCTGCATAATGGACACGTCGAGTTTCACTGGACTTCGTGCGAATACGATGATGAGTGTGTCCCTGTGAACTTTCGTGTCCATGATGCGGCGAACGAGATGACGTTGGGAACTGAACTGTGTAAGTAGGTATCGGTGACGGCATGCGCAATCTTGATCCCTCGAAATGTGGCGGGGAAGACCCGGGAAAAGTGTTGTATGTCGGGCTTCAAGGGACGAAAGAACAAATAGGTATGAAATGCGTCTGCGCTGAAGCGACTTATCTTCCACTTACTAGGGGCTAAAAACGCCGTTAACTTCAAATAATCGCAAGGAATATTTCTAAAATATTTACTTGGAACCGTGCACCCTAACGGGAGGCACGTCAGACAGACCCAATGGCATGAACGGCGTTGGGTATTGGGATCGTGATTGACTACGTATAAATTTCAGCCTTCAACGTGGCAAAACTCGTGAGAGGGTACCTCATATCTGGGGGTGTCCCTGGACTAGTGTAGGCATTGTGTTGAGCATGTACATACTTCGGTAGTTGGAAAAAGGGCCTACTGAGGGATTGGGAAATGGGGGATTGGGGACCTCGATCCATCAGGGTAGGACTGGCTTCCCTTCAGGTCCCACATCATCGCATTCAAGGTGTATGTTTTGAATCTGGGAAAGAAGAAACACAGAGGGCAATCTGGCATGGTGGTGACATCCAGAGATGTGAATCGTGTGAGACCACCTCTTTAAAGCGACAAGCCCGACGCAAGAGGACTTACAAGCGGCGGGCAGTCCGACTGACCCTTGTAGAGAGAGCTGAGGAAGGGGAGGCGCTGGAAGATCTCATTTCGATGTCGGCAGCAGCTTTATTTGATCGTTGACTGTGTTTCTGCTCTAAATCCCAACTAAATCCTGTACATTTGAAAGGACGCCTGATTTGGACATATTTCTGACCCCGACACCAACATGCCCCTTGAACTCCTACTAGAAGTTGTACTCCAAGGCCGTGTCTCAGATCACCGCCCTTAGTCATTGTCCAACGGTGAGTCACGCCGCATCCAGTACAGAATCACCAGAGCGCTGAGGAGAACTTAGGCGCGACCGAACACGAAGGGA
Source organism: Scleroderma bovista (assembly GCA_037178675.1). Classification (NCBI taxonomy): domain Eukaryota; kingdom Fungi; phylum Basidiomycota; class Agaricomycetes; order Boletales; family Sclerodermataceae; genus Scleroderma; species Scleroderma bovista. The sequence goes on from JAYMGJ010000242.1 coordinate 70,091, forward strand.
AACTCATCACCCCCGTTGAGCTTATCGACACTCGAATGGGCTCTGTGGAACACCCACCCAAACACACATCCATGTCTGGGATCTGGACGTTTTGGATCTCATTATTATGCAACATGGCCAAGGAGCGGATCATGGCGTGGCCCCGCCCGCTGTCATTGGTGGCGGATGACCAATCATCCCGGTGATGGATGATCAACCAACCTGTTCTGTAAGCTTGTCTGAGTATGGGGGCTTGTAGGTCCACAGCAGCGGTGTGAAGTGACTTGATTATAACCGCCTTGTTACTTTCGGGTGCCAAGACGCATTCCGGTCTAATTTGTTGTAAGGCCTCTTATCGCCCCAGAGAGAAACATAAGTATACCGACGTTAACTGCATTTTAGGCCATTGTATCGTGCGGCACTAATTCACCGATATGGTGGGTCGCGTCCGATGATTTGCCAACCTCGACACTCGCATCCCTCACATCCTGTAAGTCCATTTTGGTATAAACTCCCCTATATATTGAATGCTAGCGCCGCCATGGTTGACATGGACAGCCTAAGATGATCAAATACAGCATCGTTCACTGCATGCTTATTGTACAAGGAGTTTCTGTACGTGTCTGCTAAAAGATTTTTTTTCCTTGCTGCTGTTGAAAGTATTGGCACAATGAGCATCTCACCCTCCCCAGCTGCAAATCTCAAGCACTAAGTGCTGGCATACAGTAGTGATTCCATCACTGATTTCATGCGCTGCAGAGGGTTTGTTCAATTCCATGTGTTTAAGCCCATGTGGGAGAAGATCGTCTCTGCGGTCTCTTTGGAATGTATTCGCTGTTTCGCATGCTAGAGGCAAAGCCGCGGAGGGACAAAAGGGATAGAGCCGGTGGGTCCAGGTATGTGCCATTGTGGACCGCGTTCTCATCAGAGAAGCACTACTTCGATGAACGTGTTTTCTAATTTGTTGTTTTCCCATTGACTTGCCCAGGCTCTAACCAACAGCATATTTGTAGCACGATATAAAGAAGCAGCGCAATTTTATCGAGGTATCATGAGGACTCTTTCCTCCCGTGGAAGGTGGCGACGTTTCCCAGTGTTTGGACAACTTTGGTCCATGGCAATTAAACAAGAGTGCGACGGTGCATTTTGTTTGGTCAAGGAGCTAGTGACTTGATCACCGAAAGGTCCGGTGTGCGGCCGTCTAGATATCGAAGAGGACAACTAGAGCACCGCTTTACAATCCATTCAAGACTTCAACGGCTACCACGTTCGTTATGGTGCATCCTAGTAGACATAGTCACAACAGCTGGTGGTGCGGACGCAATGAACCACCGCGTATACCGGATCTAGTTGTTCTGGCATGTTAAAAAATGTAAGTCTTGTCACTGAAGTAAACTCGGTTCCTTTCACGGTGAATGGAGCGTAGTTTCGCATGCTCTGACTCATGGTTAGTGGCCCTACTTTGGTTTCACTATTAACAATCCAGGAACAAACATGCGGGCATGATTGATGCCACGCCCGCCCAGCCCAGGCGGCCCAAGCCCATCTTGAGGTCAAGTACATTCAGCAACCCCAGCGTGCGAACACTATGGCCTTGTGGTCGTTCTCTGTCAGCTTGCCTACCCCGAGGTCCGCGGACAACTCTGCACAAATTAGATCTTATAGAGGTGTCGCGTGACCATGTAAAGGTCCATTAAGCGATGCCATGTATGACTCCCACTTCTTTCAACTGGCGTCAGATAAAATTTCCCAAGTCCAAACCCTATGTAAGAGAGGGGGACAGTCGGTTGTGTCGCCCTGTAAATCCTGATTATATACATTAGCTCACATCAATCGGTATGCCTGGTGTACATATAGCTGCGTGCGACTGAAGGCGTGTGCGGATCCGAAACCCAGGTTCCAATGGAATGGATATGTTGGTGACACTGGATGAATCAAGTCCGGAAATCCCATTTGTCTCAAATGAACGTGTTTGACAATACACTTCGAAAAGTCCAAAAGAGTGTGAAATTATAAGGGGTATATATATATATGTAACGTCCAGCGAATGACAACAACTCTGGAGCTTCCACTAGTGAAAAAGAATTGTACCAACCCATATCAACTTCGCCCCCCACTAATACCAATGGATCAGTGGTTATGCTTCTTGTACAAAGTCGCGCTGTCAAGAACAGTTCCGTTCGCACTAGAGATAAACTCGTGCGTCAAGTGAGTTTTGTTGTGGAACGTGAGAAGCGACCAGCCATAAGCGCTTTGATTTGGTCAACCAGCCTGAACGCAAGCACAGCGATAAAAGACCTACGTGTCAAAGGCCACTTCTGCGTATGGAGGTGAGTAATCAAGAGAGTCTAGCCCATCATAGTGGCCTGCTGCTCCATTGACAATGTTCCACGGGGCTGTGGGATTGTTGAGACCAGCAGGATCAATCGTGACTGGTGGTTAAAACGTGAAACGTGTCAAGAAATGTAAATTTACAAAGGACCACTGTAAACGTACAATTGGCTACGGGTTTATTTCGCTCATAAACCTGAACAAAAGTTTAGTCCCTGGCCTTTCTGAATCACAGTAGAGAAAAAACACTCGCATGCACGTGTCCTTGCATATAGAGGTCGACGCCATACTTAATGAACAGAGGTTCGAATGCCTGCTGACAGGCAACGCAATCGGATCCAGTAATCCCGATATACCACGGACGGTGGAGGCCAACGATGATCCATGGGGTCTTGTGGCGATCAATGCTAGCTAGATCCTTTTCAAGCCATTC